>CM076571.1:57351139-57509282 GCA_034641835.2 Pinus albicaulis
GATTCCTTTACACAACAAGGAATTGTTTCTCAAGGAACAACATGGTCCAAAGGATTAGAAAAAAAAAAGGAGTGACAGTTTTGTCTAATTTTCCAGGATAACCACTGTCATCACCAAATTGGTACTGATGGACTGCTTCATTAATCAACTTGGAGTAACTATTTCAAACCACTTGTAGCTGGAAATTAGCCTTTCCAGCCTAAGAGGGCTCTCTCAAAAGGATAAAGGATATTCAATGAATAAATTGAAAGCAGATGGCTAACTCTAAATTGGATTGAATGTGTTTGTATGCAGGTGAAAAATGTATAGGGTTTACTACCCATTAAGGGAATTTTTAGGTCTAAAATGGGCCTCCTAAGGAAATTATAAAATAATAGTGGAAAAAATCAAATAAGATTTGATGACATCATCAAATTTTAGAGGGAAAAATGAAAAAACTACTTTTTCAACTCATATTTTCATCTTATCTCCCAAAAAAATAAATAGTGAAAATTATTGATGTAATGACTTTCATTCAAGGAGGCCTATACTGCATACTTTCGATGGGTCCTACTACACGAAAAATGAGAAATACATAAAAACACGTGATTACAATCACGTTTTTTATGTATTTCTCATTTTTTGTGTAGTAGAGTTCATCGAAAGTATGCAACATGGGTACTCCTTGGATGAGGAATTAAATTTTGCATCCAACGAGTACTCCCACTCGAAATTTGAGTAAAAATTTTGGGAGATAAGTTGAAAATACGAGTTGAAAAAGTAGTTTTATTATTTGTCAAACCAGGAGGTAACTCCTCAAAATCAGAATCTGTATTAGCTGAAGAATGCACATGGATTTATACATGGAGGTGAGGCTATTGGGATTCATCTCCCAATGACTCTTGGCCTTCCTTATTTCCTAATATTAATTAATATACAATATTAAATATGCACACCCATCCATAGGATTAGGTGTCAACATTCCCCCCTTTAATCCGAAGGGATGTTGGTGAGTCCAAGCATCGATCTGAACTTTTCAAACTTTTCTCTTCCAAGTGATTTGGTGAATATGTCAGCAGTTTGATCATTTGTGGAACAATGATGTAGATGGATGGTTTTGGCCTGAACATGATGTCGAATTAGATGGTACTTTGTATTGATGTGCTTTGTTCGATCATGGAACTTTGGGTTCTTGGCCAACTTTATTGCAGAAGTGTTGTTGATCATGAGTGGAGTGGAATACATTTGTTTCATCTGCAAATCTTCCAGGATTTTCCGGAGCCACACAATTTCCTTTGTTGCTTCAGCTGCTGCCACATATTCTGCCTCGGTCGTGGAATCTGCTGGAACTGACTGTTTGCGTGATCTCCATGAGACAGCTCCTGATCCAAGATTCATGGTGTAACTTGTAGTAGACACCCCTGTTTCTTTGTCGCCATCAAAGTCTGAATCAGAGTATCCGATCAAGCTGAAGTCGCCTACCTGTGTATATTTGAGTCCAAAGTCTTGAGTCCCCTTCAAGTACCTTAGCACTCTTTTTGTAGCAGACCAATGTCCTTCACAAGGTTTTTGCATGAACCTTGAGAGGATTCCAACAACAAATGAGATGTCAGGTCTGGTGGTGGTTAGATAGATAAGACTTCCTACAAGCTGTCTATACTTAGTTGCATCCTCAAATTCCTTTCCTTCAATAGATGTGAGCTTCAAGTTTTGTTCCATTGGAGTGCTTAAGGGTTTATAGTCATCCATGCCAAATTTGTTCAAGAGATCTCCAATGTACTTCTTTTGAGAAAGAAATATGAATTTAGGATGTTGAATTACTTCAATACCCAAATAGTAATGAACATGACCCAAATCATTCATTTCAAAACCTTTCTTCAACTCTTTCTTCATGGATGCAATATAGCTCTCATTGTTTCCTGTTATCAAAAGATCATCTACATATACCACAAGATATACAACTGTTTTTCCAACTTTCTTAACAAACAAAGTTGTATCATCAAGATCAAAATGTTTGAAATCAATTTTCGGTAAGATACCGTGGCCAATTTCACCATGCTTTGTGCTTGCTTGATGTGCGATTTTTGTTGAGTCTTTAAAAACTTGTGTTCTTTGACCTTAATGTTAAACTTCTTCTTGCCGATATAAATGCTTCTTGGCATCCCATCCAAGAAGCTTTTACATACATCCTGACTTCCAATCCATCCCGAGTCATGATAAGGCAAAGAGAGTCCGGATGGTGGTCCATTCTGCTGTGGGAGAAAAAGTTTCTTCATAATCGACTCCTTCTTTCCGTGCGAATCCTTTTGCCACAAGCCTAGCCTTGTGCTTGTCAAGTGAGCCCTCTGCTTTGTACTTGTTCTTGTAGACCCACTTACAGCCAATTGGTTTCATTCCCAAAGGCGGATCAACCAGCTTCCAAGTGCCATTCTTTATCGAGGCATCATACTCCTTCTGCATCGCTTCTTTCCATTCATCATGAGAAGTGGGCTTTTTCTAAGGAAGTTGGTTCATGATCCGTAGACAAACTCAATTCACGCTTATAAGCAATATCCATATCAACAGTGGTAATCTGACTATTCTACATCACCTTCGATTTCTTGAGTGGAACTTCTTGTTCCCCGTTTGTTTCCAACCTCATCGTGATGAACATCCTCCGTGTCTGTCTTTGGTCGTACCATTTGGGGAGGACCTTTTCGAGATGGCCCGAGTTGGTCATTTGACCGAGTTGGGATTGATTCAAGATTCAATCTCCCAATTCTCGTCAATCACATCATCCAATGTGTCATCCGTGGTTGTTTTCCATGGGGGAGAGAGTGCTTCAGGGATATGATTCTACAGCTGATTCAATATCTAATCCCCCTTCAAGATGTGAATCACATTATCAAATTCTGGAAAGACTTTCGCATGTGTGAATCTATCCGTAGTGATCAAGTTGCCGCTCAACAACCTTGTCACTCTTGGAAGATTCAGCAAATATGACATCTCTCGTTATCACAAATTTCTTATTTGCTTCATCATAGAGACGATATCCTTAGAGGTATTGGAGACCCCTAAGAAGATACATTTTCTCGCTTCTAGCACCAAGTTTGTTTCTTTGACCCTCGTGGGTATCAAGGCATAATAGGTGGACCCAAAGACGAAATGCTTTACTCAAGGAATGTGGCTCATGCCACATTTCAAAAGGAGTTTTGTTTCTAATTCGAATCCTCAAGGGACACTTATTCTTATATAAACTAACAACATGCAGAACGCATCAAATTCAAAACATCAATTTTACATTCTTTGAATAATAACATGGAGCTAATTACATTTAAAATAGTTCCCGTTCATTCTTTCAGCCTACACCGCTCGCTGTGGATTATATGGCAATCGTTGTTTGATGTTTGATTGCATGTCGACGAAGATAATTTTTTAAATTCGTTTGAAGTGTATTCTTTCCATTATCGCATGTACGAGAGCCAATATGTGTTTGTGCATCATTTTCAATCCATGCATGAAAATTCTTGAAAGTTTGAAAAGCATCGACTTATTCTTCAGTAAGTAAATCCAACACATTCTCGGGTGTAGTCATCAATAAATGTCATCATGTATTTGTTTCCATTTGCAGCTAATAGTGCATAGGGCCACATAAATTTGAATGAACAAGTTCAAGTTTTCATGTGCTCGGAGTGTGAATCATGAAATGGTCGTTGCTATGCTTTCCTAGAATACAAGCATCACATTCCTTAGGTTTTCTAGGAATTGTAGGCACCATCAACACCACTCTTCTTCAACAAACGACAGGTCAGCACATAGTTTAAGTGTCCAAATATAGCATGCCATAAAAGACTCGATGGAAAGTGTACCTTCATCACGATGTGAACTGAATTCAAAGTTTTGAGCATGAGCAGATGAACCTTTCAGATTTCAAGAGTCTCCTTCTATTCCCTCCATGACAAGTGAGTGATCTCGATGCTTTTCCGACCTCTACCTCGCCATCAAACAAGTGAATTGAGTGTCTCTGTGCTGCCGGATTTCAACCAGGGACAACAAGTTTCTCTTCAACTCCTGGAGGTATAGAACCTCATGTAGGATATGATCGTGAAGACCAGGCAGCTTTAAAGCTCGACTGTACAGCCTCGATGGCTTGAGTTTTGGATTTATCTGCAAAATACACGCTCCATCAACTTTGTCGTTGAATTCTTCAAAAAAATCTTTTCTAAATGTCACGTGACATGTTGCTCCCGAATCTAGCAACCAATCATCTCTCCATGAAGTAAATGAAACATCAAATAGGTTTTCATGCTACTCCATTGTTACAATGTGCTAGAACATAGTGAGCGGATCTGAGTGCTTTACCTTTGTCTTTGTCATTAGTTTTACCTTTGTCTTGATTTTTGTGTCGCTAATTTTGTCCCATGGTGTCTCGCATTTGATGCATCATGTCCATCTCTATTGCACCGTGTGCAATGAAGATTGATTTGTCACGACTTTGTCTGCCCCTTTCTCCGTGAAGTTTCTTCTTCCTCTTCCTCTTCTGTCACCCTCTTCCTCTTGATGAATCTGGAGCATGACTCTTTTCTCTATGTGCCAGGTATGCGAGCCCTCTTCGGAAGATGAAGGGACTATCATCTTCCCAAAAGCTTTCTCTCTTTCGCAAACTTTTTCTCAAGTGTATCAAAGGTGATATGCCGAAAGTTTCCACTTGCTTTGCAAAGACTCAAGATAATGTGAGTAAGTCGGATATAATGCCTTAACATATGCTATGAGAGGTATGTCCATTTTTACACCAAAGTGTTTTCAATGTCATGCATTATAGATCTTACTTCAAGCTAAAGCAAGGGGATCATCATTCTTCATTTCAAGATTGAACAACTTAATCATCAATTGAACATTTTCTAATTATGAATGTGAGTCATAGAGAGTTCTTTTAGCTTCTTCAAGGCTTCATAGGCATTTGAGAATGATGAAATATGGCGACTCACCTCTTCACTTACTGGAGGTGCGCAATCAAGGCATAGGCCTTGCGGTTCTTATTTTCCCCAAATGGCAAGCTCTTTGTCTGAAGTGGGCTTCTTGGTGGATTTTCTTCTTGTCCTTCACAGATTCCTTTCCACGACTCATTAAAAATGAGTGTGTGTTTAATCTTTCGATACCATTCAAGATAGTTCTCTTTTTCCGGAGAGAACCAACCCAACAATTGAGATGAGAGAATGCATTAGATTCATTTGGAAAAAAAATCTTTTGAAGAGGAAAAATTTTCCGCTATAAAAAACTTTCAATTCTTGAAATCTACTCAATTAAAGGGGACAAAAACTCTTCGCTGGAGAAAATACTCGAGTTTAAAAAACTCTTTGGTCGAAACTAAATTCCGCACAAAAACTCTTCTTTGAGACCGAATTTAAATGGAAAAAAAACTCTTTGCTATAAACTGAATTACGCACAAAAATATATATATATATATGTATATATGTTTGGGGAAAAAAAATTTATGAAATGGTAGGGAGGGCGATATTGTGAAAATGAAAAGTGGTATGGGAGGGCGGTATTATGAAATGGTGGTGTATAATATAAAGTGGAGTGGTAAATAAGAGTGGAGGGCGGTGATTAAACGATGGGAGGGCGGAAATATAGTGTTTTGGATATTGTATTATGATATGTATATTGGGACAGCGAATGAGAGCGGGCGGTGTTTTATAATACAACGCATACCATGACAATAAAAACCATGTAATCACAATAAAAACCAGCGTTTAAATATAATGGACAACGTTTAAATACAATGTGTGGGCGGTATGGTCGACGGTGATACCATATGAATGGACAGCGTTTAAATATGAACGGTGGTATTAAATATGAGCGGTAATGTGTATACACCAGACAACGTTTTATAACATATGAATGCCAGAATACCTGCGTTAAGGAGGCGGTAATGTAGATATGGATGGCGTAATGGTATTTGAAACTGTATGAGGCGGTTAACGAGGCGTTTCAAAGCGACGTGGAGAGGGAGCTCCGGTCGGAGTTATGACAGCGACTGCATCATATGCCAAGGGAGGACTTTGATAAATGATGATAGCGTATTATATGTGAAAGACAACGTTTTTGATAGTTGAGTGACTGTATATATGGTATGACAGTTACTGGAGATGCCGGTATGGGAACGTTCTAATCGAAACAGTCTTTGGAATAGTATTAAACGCAGATTGTATATGCGATAACAGCGTTGTATGGTATCGAGATATTATATGCGATGATATATACAAAGGAGGAGAGCGAGTGAATGAGGCGTGGAGGCGAGGGAGAGGGCGCGAGTTTGAGGGATGCGAGGTGTATGCAGAGTGAGGGCGTTGTATAGAGATTTTGGAATGCAAGCGGCTCGTATGGAACGTAGGGGGAGAGCTGGTAGGTAAGGGAAATGGGTGAGTCGATGGAGGAGGCCCAAAAGGTCATCATAAATTTTTTTTGAAATGGAATCTTGCGTGAATGACGGAGCACGCAATTTGCGAGAATGACGGAGGAGCTGCGAGTCTTCGTGGGAGCTGCGAGAGCTGAGCCGTACAAATGTCGGGGTTATATAGGGAAAAAAATGCGGAATAACGAGTCTAGCAATTAAGAGCAACAGAAAAAACTATTAATAAAAAAATTGACTGAGCAAAGGAAGAGGGAGTTACACCACAGGCAGAAATGCCAATAGTGGAGCTGGCTCTGATACCATGTCAAACCAGGAGGTAACTCCTCAAAATCAGAATGTGTATTAGCTAAAGAATGCACATGGATTTATACATGGAGGTGAGGCTATTGGGATTCATCTCCCAATGACTCTTGGCCTTCCTTATTTCCTAATATTAATTAATATACAATATTAAATATGCACACCCATCCATAGGATTAGGTGTCAACATTATTTTATTATTTTTTAATATTTTTACCCTTTTATTTAAAAAATGGTAAATCATCCTGTTAGCGCTCAAATCTACCTTAGGCTGAAATAAGGTAAAACTCAAGGCTACATCAAACCACGCTCAGCCTCGTAGCTAGCCCTACGAGGACAGGAGAGGGCTCTCTCCGGGTCTATCTCGGCAAAAAGTCTTCAAAGGGGTTGAGATGACTTATAACGAATACTGATTTTAGGCTAGTAAAGAGATAGGAAAGTTTGATTTTGATTTTTGGGTTTTTTGTTTAAAAAAAATGGGAAAAACAATTTTGGGTCCGGGGATAAGGCCGGATTTTTGCAGAATTCGAGTTGGGGCGAGGTAGGCAGTAGTATTGATACTTTTGATCAGGTGTATGGATGGATCAGAATGACAAGGAGATGAAGAGGGCAAGGGAGAACATGGATCCTCTCCAAACAGGCGAAAACATGTAAAACTAAACAAATTTAAAGGCAGAGCACTGAAACAATGGATTCAACCTCATTTACTCATTCATTTAGTTTCAGAAGCATAAGAAGGGAATGGCATACATTAAACATGAAAGAAATTACAATAGACTGAGAGAAAACACCATCAAGAACTGAAAGCTACAAGAATCCCAACAAGTGCTGCAAAACCTCTGATCTTTCCTTAGCCAAAATATGAAAATATGTACAATAGTGTGCCAAAGTTTTCCCAAGAGTCCAAGAGTCCAACCTGTCCAACCCCTGAAAATGATTGATAAATTACATCATATAGACCATCCTAACCCCTTTCCATGCCTCTAGAGGTCGAATTCCTCCTTCTAGGAGCAGTTTCAACTAATTCTAAACAAGGAGCTAGAATATAGGCAGCCAAACAACTTGCCTCTAAAAGGAAGGAAACTGATTCTTTGACTTGATTTTTACTTTTTTGGGAGTGAATCATCTAGAATAGGTAAAAGTGAGTCCAAGTTACATTCCAAATATAAAATTACATCAAGATAACTCAAAAATTACACCCACAAGCAAAACTGGTCCAACTGGCCGAAATCCTGAGCTGGAAGATGAAAAATGGACCAAAAATCTCTATGCATAGCACGCCTTTCAGCCTGCTTTTGGGGCACTTCCTGGAGTCCAAATTGAGCTCCTGATAGCTCCTTGGAAAGCCCTGGATGTTGGCTATCCAACCCAAGTGGAATTTTTCAATTTGGAGCTAATTTTCCCCTCCAAAAATTCATTCTCCCAGAAGTACTTCCTGCTGGTGCAAAAGGTGGCAGAAAGGTGATTTTCATGGTGTTTTTTGCCCTTTTGATCATCCAGAACTTGGTGAAATTATTTGGTCCTATTGGAGCATGCATAAATTACAATGAAAAACCCAAAAATATAATTTTTTCCTCCAGCAAGTGTCCCAATCATAAGCGAGCGCGTCGACGCGCTATGCGTTGGGCGGAAAAATCTGTGTTAAGGCATAAAAAACCACAATTGACAAAATTTTCTCCAAATTTGCTGAAATTTGGACTGAGGGTACATCATCAAGTATCATGCTCATTGAAATAAGTTTCAGCCAATATTATGCCTTTTCACGCCTCCTCAATGCCTTCTTCGTCTATGTTGCTCGAGGTGAATATGAAGAGTTTAGTGTCTTGGTCTCAATGCCAAAATATGCTAAGTAGGAAGGGAGTGTGGGAAATAAGGCAGTGGGAAAAATGGACTGTACTTAAGTGAGATTTAAAGTGCAAGGACACTCACTTTATTTTTTGGGAACTTGGGGTTTGAGGACTTGTTGTGCTATACAACAACCCCCCATTTCATAAAATTTTACTTTAGAAAATTATAATATGAAATGGGTCCCTTTTTAGATTAAATTGGTATTAACTCATCATTCCTCTAAAAATCCAAAAAACAAACAAAAATAATTATAAAATCTTTTGGGTTCATAAAACATCGTGATCGGAAATAAAACAATCACCAATGAAGTCCCCCCTCCTTGCTCCGTCACGATATCACTATCGGCAATCGGGGATTGTGATATGAATGCAATGGAACTTTGACGTAAAATCTCCCGACTGCGAGTTGAGCGATATCGCTAATCGGCGATCGGGGATTGTTCGAAGACTCAAAGTTACGCTTAGGTTCTCCTCCGATCGCCAGATAGCGATAAAGATAAGCGCGACTTTCAAAAAAGGATTGTTATGGCGCTCAGACATATTATGTTAATTATTATTTAAAAGCCTTCTCCTACTGTATAATAGTAATTGACTTAAACCCAACCGCCAAATAAAAATCAAAATCCACGTTTAAAGAGGCTATTCGGGAAAATAAAGGGACGGGACTGAGCATTTAATAGATTGGCGAGTGCAAACGGCCAATTAATGGAAGCGATTACGCCAAAAAAATCGTTTGAGATTACATACGCGAGAGTCTTATGATTATTTTCCATTATTTATTGATTGACATAAGACTTACGTACCCGAGTTTTTCGCCTTCTATTTTCCGCATTACGTTCATTTTATCTTTTGTGCGAGCTTCTCCCGCGAAACAAGTTCAGATCAAACGGGGAAGAAATCTAAGAAACCAAGCACAGTGCAGCTTTTACGTCAGTAGTAACAGAACAACATGTCGCAGATCCGGGACCAAGCAAAAAGGATTGATCTCGGATACTACATGTCTTGGTCTTGGAAATACTACTTAGCGAGCATTTACAACCTGGTTGAGCAGGAACCTCGGCAAACAACGGTAGAAGCTTCATGAGATGCAAGCCGTAACTGACGCTTTACTCGAAAGATTTGGTGATTCCTACCCTGCACGAATAGCGGCTCGGGAGCAAATTCTTCCATATACGAGATGTAGTAAGATGGGCCATTGAAGAAATTCCAATTACAAACGAGTATTCTGCACTATTGATGGGAGAGTTTTTGGTTCGTTTCACCGATGATTTGAGGAAAATGTACCATTTAGCTCGAACCGGAGAAGAAGTATAATAAGGCATTTACGGAGAAGTTTAGAGATGAAAATGAAATTGATTCGGAACCTATACGAGAATGGAGACAAAACTAGGAAAAACACAAACATGAGTCTTCGGGTAAGTACTCTGTCGGTTCCTTATGTTCTCCTTATTGTTATGCAGGGAGCTATGATGTGTCGAATATGGGGATTGCATGATTCTTCAAAATTTTCCATAGAGATGGTACCTTTAATGGAAGCGACATGTAATAGTGAAATTATGGGATGGGGAAATATATTATCGGATAAGTTAGCAAATGCTATTCTTGACTTCAGAGGCAAATCCTGTGCTATCGATAGAATTATCCCTCCATTTTACTATAGTGCCTACATTTTAGATACCCTCTGTTTTAATTCAGAGTTTCCCGTGTTAGGTTGGAGATGGACTCCACAAGACCCCATGCCCATTCATATATACCATCGAAATTGTGGAAAGCCCATTATAAACACCACCTATATCAACTACGTAATGGACTTATGCTACCCTATTTACTATACGATTTTTGCTAGACCTACTCCCTAAGATCTCCTCTCAGCAGGAGATTGACTTGATGACCCCTAGGATCCCTGGTTCGGGAGAGCAAACATTTACTTATGTAAGAATTTTTGGCGACCATGCTAAGCCCCATGTCCTTCCCTTGTATATACCAGGACAAACTTTTAGCTCGAGAGATAGCATATCAACTCACATCCGCATCGGCTACCAAGACTCTCAAATTCAAAGAAGCAAGTCCGGCCTCCTTTCCCTATAAGGTACGGCGTTTATACTCTGCGTGATTATAAACATGCAGAAAAGAAGCGAGAAAAGATTAATATGTTAAAACTCGTCTCTCGCCTAATAGACGTTTTGATCCGAAAAAAGATCGTCTATAATGTTCTAGATCAGACCAAACTCACTAAATTTGAACATAAAGAAGATGAGTTTGATGACCTTTTCTCCTCGCAGAGTCAATATTTCAGGTTCAATAGATAGCTAAGATTAGATACCATGATGAAGGGTTAGTTGAATTTAACAAACTTAGAGAGCGAGAGGTTGCAAACTACGCCTCTAGATTTGTTAGCCATACGCCCTAGATGATACAATCAAGCGAGTCCGAGCAAGACTTACCAGACAAACATCCTACTACATCCAAAATCTCTCGAAGAAGTTAAAAGAAGAGAGCAGAGGCACTCCGAAGAAAGAACGAGGGAAGAGACAAAAAGGAAAGAACAAGAGGAAGCACGGAGAATACGTGATCGAGGGAACGGGAAAGGCAGAGCAAGAGCGAGTGAGCAAGAAGGTGAATGTTGACACTCGGATTGACCCAAAATTGCTCCGAGAATGGCAGCAATTGATTCAATTATAAGCAATCTTGAGAGCTCTAAGAATGTCGATACCGGCGGTCTACCCCCCTACGGGATTAGAAATAATTCCCAAAGATCCCTCGGATCAAATTATTTTGCGGGTGAAGATATTCCTCCATGGGATGTTTTCTATAGCCCAAAACACGTACATGTAATAAAGCAACAACGAAAAAGGAGAAGGATTGATCAACCTTCCCTATTTCTTGAACAAACGATGAATGACCAATGTAGTTTGGAAGGAAGAATGCAACCCCCTCCGATGACTGACAAAGTTGTCTCAATATCTTTGGTGCCTATTCGATGGTCACCATGGACAAGGCATCGGAGGGTGAGTAATTTGTTGAAAGAAAAGGATCAATTAATCGCTTCATTACAAACACAACTATTGGAGGCACAACAGAGCGGATTCGACAGATAATTCGAAAAGCGAAAGAATCATCGGAGGCATTGGCAAAATTGAAAACAATAAATGAACAAATGGTAAAAACAAAAGATGAGAAAATTGCTCAATTATCAGCTCAAATAGAAAAGTTCAAAAATCTTCCCCGACTGTCACGCTTTCGGAGAAGAAGCAATACAGATTAATAAGGCACTCGTAACACAAATAAGATTGTTGTGTCATCAAATTGCCCAAGTTGAACCTACGTGTGAAATAACAACATCTTTAATAAACAAATCGATTGATGCCGAGCGGGACTTAGAACAAAGCCGATGAGACTTTAACGATTTTATTACTTGGCAGAACACTAATGAGGGTCGGAGCAGCAAATTTGCCTAAAATCTTAGAATCCCATAAAGAAATTTTGTTTATGGAATGGCAGTCCAGTTAATGAAAGCAGAGAGAGAAGTTTCTAGATGCAGATTATCTACGAACAATTTGATTGACTTAATTAATAATACTCTCTATTTGTCTAACATGATTTCTCAATGTACTCCGGGTAAATTATTATCACCCAAGACATTGGAACAATCATGTCTGTCAAGAGCTAGAAAAGAATGGGAAATTGATTACGGGGAATTACAAGTTTAACTTGGGACACCTATTGGTTGTTCCTAGTAAAACCATACTGACAGAAAGCGCCCTCAAGTGCTTAACGATGCCATCGGGGTGTATCATTCCCGAAATATATGATGCCACCTATGCTACTCAAATCAATTCTCGTCTCGGCCGCCCTCAAGAAGTGGAACCAATGATAGCGATATGCCAACTCGGGAACAAAAAGCAAAGAGTCGAGTGATGAATCATGTTGTCGATTACCGAGATTGCCATAGAAGGAGATATTCCGAGATCGAAGTTACACCAATTTAGTAGCATTTTAATTTTGTAGTTTGTTAGTTTAATTTAGTATTTATAGACCCTTTCATGTATTTAGAAAGGGTCGTAAGTTTTTGTATATGATTGAAAACCTGAAGTTGCACTCATTTGTACTTCGCATATTTTTTTATGAAAAAGCTGGACCAATTTTTTCCAAATTTTTATAACGAAACTTTTATGTGGATGTGCACTATCTGCCTTTATTTAAAATTATTTTCGAAAGTCGGAAGAAGGAATTCAAATTACGATTGACGTTGAGAAAGATTTGCAGCTCATATGGTACTATTATCTATGTCGAATTCATTCTTGTTATGAAAATTGTTGTTTGATTACTTTTGCTATTATTGAATATTTAAATGTGTTTTAACAACAATCTTTATACTTTCCACTATTGGATGTTTACGGTTTGCTATTCTTTCAATCATTTACGTATCAGTAATATAAAGATAAGTGTAACAATGTTTTATCAATTACTTCATTCAACTAATTGAATGAAGTAATTATTATTTAAATGAATATCTTTGTTTATTGAATAGTGTCATCTATATGCCTATTGACAAACACAGATCATCAAACGTTGCACTTAAGAATAGAAGCTTCCCGGGATAAAATAGTCATTTACATTCTTTTTTATAGATTAAGTACTCCATTCATTATCACTTATTATTAAACCAATCACTCATTCACCCCTTTCTATTCTTTATCGGGAAACTGGTCCCATTATATCCAGTCAGAGCCACCATCCCAAACAGAAAAGGAGCTGTTTAAGGTCCGGACCGGGTGGTTATCCCCCAATGTTGATGTAACGATTTTCGGGGCATCAACAGGACTTTACAAATGAGATGGGGAAATGGGAATGATAGGGAATGAAGTGACTTGGGGATAGGAAAAAGGGGTTTAGGAATAAGTCACTTAGGATGTAAGGGGATTAGAAAAATAGAATATAATAATGAGATCATGGAAGATGGAAAAACAAGGTGGGAAGTGACACCAAAACTATTTTAAAACACCAATTCAAAAACCATGGAGAGGCATTTCTTCAACAAGATAGAGTTGGTTTTTGACATTCAACTCTCATATACGATTTTCAAAATACACCAAACCTTGAAAAATAGCAATTAAAACACACATAAACTTATTTGGAACAAAGGGGACTGAGTCAATTTGATTTTTGGTAATGAAATGACAAAATCTTTGAGTTCTGGCCCAATGCGTAGCGCGCCTGAGCCATATGCGTAGCACGTTACATAGTGCATTTTGCAGGAGGCTTTTGGAGACCTTCCCGGTGTCCAAATTAGGCGTGTGATAGCTCGTTGGAAAACTGTTGGAGTATAATTTCCAAAAAAAGTAGAATTTTGCAATTTGGAGTTCATTTACCCTGTCAAAAATCAAATCTCCCAACACTACTTCCTGCAGGTGCATCAATTCTCCTGAGGCAACGATATTCTTGACATTTATACAAAACCATTATACCTGTGTAAAAAGTGAAGGAGGTTTGTCTTCCTTGGAATGTTGTGTATAAAAACCTCTCTCAGTTTTCCAAAATTCATCTTTTATTGCTCTGAAACATCATTTTAGTGAAACCTATCCCGATGTGTGGAACAAGGGATTTGTCGAAATGAAGCGAAATGAAGAGGATAAGGGGCTTCTAAATTCTTGGGGAAATTTTGGAAAGTAGGGAGGGATGTTATGAAGCAGGGGAAAGTGGAATATCAGAGATTGAGTGAGGGGAAGGGGTCCAAAAGGGCAAAACACAGGCCTAGCCTAGAAAATTGCCAAGTTGTGGCAAGAAACTAGGGTTTGTGCAAAAATGAGAAATTTGGGGGATCTCAGTGATGGGAAGTGTTTAATAAGGTACATTAATGATAGGGGAAGGTGTATGAACATCAGGATACAAGTTTTTCTAATGATTTGACCATCCAAGAGAAATTACCTCCAAAACCTTAGGAGAGGGAAATGGACCTTACCTAGGCACAACTGAAGCATGAACAAGCTGTAAAATGACCCAATGGAACTTGACATGATGATGAAAACCCTCTGAATGATGGCACACTCAGCTGAATGGTGACATGGACCAACATTTGGACAAATTTGAAAAGAGTGAAAACAAACCCTAGACCTAATGCCTAGTGACCAAATTTTGCTTGAAGACTCATTGAAATGACAAAATTTGACCTTGACACCTTAAAATCAATTTGTAAGAGCATGTTTGATCACTGAAGGAAAGCTGCAAAGGCTGACGCTAACATTGTCTCCAATGGGGATGGTAGCTCCTTGGAGGTGCCAAGAACTGCAGATCTTTTGGAGAGCAGACAGTGCCTCCATCCATTGGGCGATGGAATCCATTATTTGACAAAACACTGATGACTGAATTTCGAAACTGAAATCACTGAAAGACTTGACTCTAACAAACTAACTCAAGACCTGAACTTAAAACTTAAAACTTGCTGGCAGTACATAACCGCCTGTGTTTCTTACAAAACAACATACCATCAAACTATATCATAATGCCAATGTAACCAATCAAGCAGATGTCTTCTTGATTGATTTCCCTGATCAGAACTGCTGGTCAACAATAAATACTGATAACTGGGCATCAAAAAACATAATTGACCATGATCTCCTTCATCACTGAACACTGCAATAAACACCTTCACTGTTGACTGCAACAAACCTGCCAGAGGATCGTGAAAAACATGAAGATTTTCTTCCTGTAGAAGAAATAAGGTGTCCTTTTCACCTGCTTCTGATCTTTCTTCATCATGTACTTCAGTAAAAATATGTTCCTGGGCTTCAAAAAACTCTGAAAAGATAGATGAGCAGATCTCCTCTTGTAAAAACATTTCAACACATGAAATCTATGAAGAAGAAACTGAAAGGGAATCCTGAATGGTCTGATCTTCTGTAGTCTGAAAATATGGTAGGTCATCTTCATATGATAGGACAACCAGATTTTCATTACAGTCATCAATTATGAGAAAAGTAACTTCAGATGATTCTTGAAACCCAAACATGACCTTTCTATCATCTACCATAAGTTCATCCAAAGGAACTGTTTCACTTACTTGAACGAAGATCTCATCTTGTTTTGCATAAACTGACTGAATTACCTCATCATGAAGGCTGTGTTCTGATGACATGAGAACATTTGGATCAAAAACTCTGTCTATGATCTCAACAACAAAATTCTCCTTCTCAGGATTCGGTACAAGGTATGCTTGGTCATTACAATCTGAATCTGGATCTGATATGACTGAGTGGACATTATCACAATCTGCATTTGAAACTTGACTTTCCTACATGCTGTCTTCTTCTATTGACGGATCTGAAACAAGATCTTCTCTTTCATCACTTTCAGCCATATAGACATCTTCAACCTGCTGATCTATAAAGCTGCTTACAGGACTGTCATCCTTTTCAGAAAAGGAAGAAGATCCACCATCACCTTCTTGACCATGTGCACACTGCAGATCTGCGTTAACTTGAGCTGGAACATGACTATTCAAGAGTTGATCTATCTCGTCTTCAGATAGAGGAGATAATACCTTTTTTTTTCTGTTGCTCAAACAGTGATTGTCTTCATTGATTTCAAGTGAAGGAGTATACAACTTTTCCTCATATTGCTGATCCATTTCATGTAATTCCTGTTCACTGTCAAGATACAAAATTGCTTCATCTTCCACCGCACTAAAATCTTGATCCTGCTGCAAATTTTCATGATCGTCTTTATGCTGCTGAAATGGATTTTCATACAGGGCTTCCATGATCTCATCATCCATGAAATTATCATCTTCATAATATTTCTCAAGGCTTTCAATAAAAGAAGAAGCATGTTTGCAACAGCCATGAACTAAATTTAATGATGGGTAAGATACTTGATACCTTTCAATGAACAGGGCATGAAAATCCTTTAAACAGTAAATACAGGCCAGTGGAAAATTTTCATACCAAGATTGGGCTTCACCTTCTAGAGTGGCCAGGAATATCTTCATCAAGCAATCTTCAGGAAAATCCACCTTCAACTTGCGAATATGCATGTGAAATCTAACCAGATGTAAAGCAGCATCCTTCTTACCATCATTGTTAAACGTAGGTAGATTCCTTGACCAATCTACCTTGGGCATCTTATTCAGAAAACCCGGAATGTGATCTCGGCTCATGGGAGCATATCTTCTCGTGATTCGGTCCATCTTGAAAATCTCACAGCTACTGATCTCCCTGCAGTGAAGTCACCATGAAGCATCGATTTCTGGATTGTTCAGTGAATGAAGTCACCAGGTGAATGATTTCAGCCTTGCGGTGTCTGACTGTTGTCCACCATCAACAATCAGATCTGAACTTGATACATGTACTGGGGCAATTTATAAGTTAAGTGTTACGATTACAAGCTAGACCGGAGATCGACTGAAGCAGCGTTTATCTACTATGCACTCGCAGAGCAAGAGCAGTTCGAAGGCTACCTGGAGTGACTTCAGACTCCGTCTGTAGCTTATAAAACAAATAACACCCACAAGAAAACCATGTTCTCCCCAGTATGGTCGCCACTATGTTAACGCTCGAAACTACCTTAGGCTGAAATAAGGTAAATCTCAAGGCAACATCAAACCAAGCTCAGCCTCGTAGCTAGCGCTACGAGGACAGGAGAGGGCTCTCTCCGGGTCTATCTCGGCAAAAGGTTTTCAAAAGGGGCTAAGATGACTTATAATGGATACTGATCTTAGGCTAGTAAATAGATAGGAAGGTTTGGTTTTAAATTTTTTGGGTTTTGTTGAAAAAATGGGAAAAACAATTTTGGGTTCGGGGATGAGGCCAAATCTTTGTAGAATTCAAGTTGGGGCAAGGTAGGCAGTAGTCTTGATGCTTTTTGATTATGTGTATGGATGGATCAGAATGACAAGGAGATGAAGACGGAAAGGGAGAACAAGGATCCTCTCCAAACTGGCGAAAACATACAAAAATAAACAAATTCAAAGGCAGAGCACTGGAATCAATGGATTCTACCTCATTTACTCATTCATTTAGTTTCAGAAGCAAAAGAAGGGAATGGCATACATTAAACATTAAAGAACTTACAAATAACTGAGAGAACACACCATCAAAACTGAAAGCCACAAGAATCCCAACAAGTGCTGCAAAACCTCTGATCTTTCCTTAGCCAAAATATGAAAATATGTACAATAGTGTGTCAAAGTTTTCCCAAGAGTCCAAGAGTCCAACCTGTCCAACCCCTAAAAATGATTGAGAAATTACATCATATAGACCATCATAACCCCTTTCCATGCCTCTAGGGGTCGAATTCCTCCTTCTAGGAGCAGTTTCAACTAATTCTAAACAAGGAGCTAGAATATAGGTAGCCAAACAACTTGCCTCTAAAAGGAAGGAAACTGATTCTTTGACTTGATTTTTACTTTTTTGGGAGTGAATCATCTAGAATAGGTAAAAGTGAGTCCAAGTTACATGAAAACTATAAAATTACATCAAGATAACTCAAAAATTACACCCACAAGAAAAATTGGTCCAACTGGCCAAAATCCTGAGCTGGAAGATGAAAAATGGACCAAAAATCTCTATGCGTAGCACGCTTGAGCTCTATGCGTAGCGCGCCTTTCAGCCTACTTTTGGGGCACTTCCCGGAGTTCAAATTGAGCTCATGATAGCTCGTTTGAAATCCCTGGATGTTGGCTATCCAACCCAAGTGGAATTTTTCAATTTGGAGCTAAGTTTCCCCTCCAAAACTTCATTCTCCCAGAAGTACTTCCTGCTGGTGCAAAAGGTGGCAGAAAGGTGATTTTCATGGTGTTTTTTGCCCTTTTGATCATCCAGAACTTGGTGAAATGCTTTGGTCCTATTGGAGCATGCATAACTTACCATGAAAAACCCAAAAATATAAATTTTTCCTCCAGCAAGTGTCCCAATCATAAGCGAGCGCGTCGATGCGCTACGCGTTGGGCGGAAAAATCTGTGTTAAGGCATAAAAAACCACAATTGACAAAATTTTCTCCAAATTTTCTGAAATTTGGACTGAGGGTACATCATCAAGTATCATGCTCATTGAAAGAAGTTTCGGCCAAGATTATGCCTTTTCACGCCTCCTCAATGCCTTCTTCGTCTATGTTGCCCGAGGTGAATATGAAGAGTTTAGTGTCTTGGTCTCAATGCCAAAATATGCTAAGTAGGAAGGGAGTGTGGGAAATAAGGAAGTGGGAACAATGGAATGTACTTAAGTGAGATTTAAAGTGCAAGGACACTCACTTTATTGTTTGGGAACTTGGGGTTTGAGGACTTTACAAATGAGATGGGGAAATGGGAATGATAGGGAATGAAGTGACTTGGGGATAGGAAAAATGGGTTTAGGAATAAGTCACTTAGGATGTAAGGGGATTAGGAAAATATACTATAATAATGAGATCATGGAAGATGGAAAAACAAGGTGGGAAGTGACACCAAAACTATTTTAAAACACCAATTCAAAAACCATGGAGAGGCATTTCTTCAACAAGATAGAGTTGGTTTTTGAAATTCAACTCTCATATACGATTTTCAAACTACACCAAACCTTGAAAAATAGAAATTAAAACACACATAAACTTATTTGGAACAAAGGGGACTGATTCAATTTGATTTTTGGTAAAGAAATGACAAAATTTTTGAGTTCTGGCCCAATGCGTAGCGCGCTACATAGTGCATTTTGCAGGAGGCTTTTGGAGACCTTCCCGGTGTCCAAATTAGGCGTGTGATAGCTCGTTGGAAATCTGTTCGAGTCTACTTGCCAACCCAATTGGAATTTTTCAATTTTGAGTTCATTTACCCTGTCAAAAAGCAAATCTCCCAACACTACTTCCTGCAGGTGCATCAATTCTCCTGAGGCAACGGTATTCTTGACATTTCTCCAAAACCATTATACCTGTGTAAAAAGTGAAGGAGGTTTTTCTTCCTTGGCATGTTTTGTACAAAAAACTCTCTCAGTTTTCCAAAATTCATCTTTTATTTCTCTGAAACATCATTTGAGTGAAACCTATCCCGATGTGTG
Source organism: Pinus albicaulis (assembly GCA_034641835.2). NCBI lineage: Eukaryota > Viridiplantae > Streptophyta > Pinopsida > Pinales > Pinaceae > Pinus > Pinus albicaulis. The sequence goes on from CM076571.1 coordinate 57,370,688, forward strand.
GAACAAGGGATTTGTCGAAATGAAGCGAAATGAAGAGGATAAGGGGCTTATAAATTCTTGGGGAAATTTTGGGAAGTAGGGAGGGATGTTAGGAAGCAGGGGAAAGTGGAATCTCAGAGATTGAGTGAGGGGAAGGAGTCCAAAAGGGCAAAACACAGGCCTAGCCTAGAAAATTGCCAAGTTGTGGCAAGAAACTAGGGTTTGTGCAAAAATGAGGAATTTGGGGGATCTCGGTGATGGGAAGTGTTTAATAAGGTGAATTAAGTATAGGGGAAGGTGTGTGAACATCAGGATACAAGTTTTTCCGATGATTTGACCATCCAAGAGAAATTACCTCCAAAACCCTAGGAGAGGGAAATGGGCCTTACACAGCTATTTGAAGCATGAGAGAACATAAAATGGCCAATGGAACTTGACATGATGATGAAAACCCTACGGAATGATGGCACACTCGGTGAATGGTGACATGGACCGACATTTGGACAACTTTGAAAAGAGTGAAAACAAACCCTAGACCTAATGCCTAGACCAAATTTTGCTTGAGACTCATTGAAATGACCACATTGACCTTGTACCTTAAAATCACTTTGCATGACATGTTTGATCTTTGAGGAAAGATGGAAGGTGACACTATTACATACATGGTTGACATCATCATCTTGAATCCTATTGGTTGTTATAAAGTTTATTTTTGTTGTACATTTTTCTTAGGAGGCCCATTTTAGACCTCAAAATTCCCCTGATGATTGGGCTTATGGAGTCAGTGCTAGAAGTCAGTGCTAGAGAATTCAGTGAAAATGGCTTTCCTTGTAAAAGTTGAGGCTTGTAGATGTTTCAATGAAAGGAAAACACACACATAAAATATTCAAAAACTTAATTTTCAAAGGAAGTAAGAGCATGAGAAACATGAATTCTGAGTAGTGAGACATCAAGATATTGAAAGAAAAATATTAAGAGAGATACACCATAGCTTAATGCTTAAAGGAAGTCAGAGCATGATGTACATGAATTCTGAGTAATCAAGCATTAATACATTGGAGTAAAAACATTAAGCAAGATAGAACAATAAATCATTGAAACATAATAAGAATCTCAGGCGAAGAAAAGTTGTATTGTCACTGTATATTGCTGAAATCCCAAAGCTTTACAAAAGTAGTCTTCTGAAATAACATTTTCCAACCATGTTTCTTTCGAAGTTATGCCTATTAATAGACTTTTCACCATTACATAGGATCTGCCACCTAGCCAAATCATCGAATTATTGACTTTTACACATCATCTAACTAAAACCTAAATATTTGGAAACAAAACGGAGATTTTCTAAGTTTAGGAGTTAGAGTCCTAATAGAACTCATCTTCATATTTATTACACTTTTTAACTGAAATGACTGCATCTTTACAACGTAGAAGATCATTTGACTATGTGGCAATGACCATGATCAAACTATAAATACATCCACTAGATTTAGAAACAGATCTTCTTATGTTTAAGGAAAAAATCATAATGACCATGAAACCCCGTATTTAGGCAGAACTGTAGCATAAGACAACTTCATTTAAGGAGAGAAATTTGCTGGCATGTTCCACTGCTATTCTTGTGCTTCCCACGTGCTTTATTGACCTTCAACATCCCTCTAAATTTCAAAATTTTCCCCAAAAATGTGCGCTGCAAAAAACAGAGTGGTGTAGGCAATTTCGCAGCAACATTTCGTAGTGCCTCTATTTTGAACATTTTTGCAACTATTTGAGTCTTTCTGCTACCATGAATATTTTTAATAGGTTAGGAGGGCTAATACAAAATTTTCCCAGATTTTAATTTCATATCTAACCACCTTTTTAATAAAAAAGACATCTACATCAATTTCGTAGCGCATTTTGTAGCGAATTTAGTTTACCAACCTCTGCCACCTGTTAGCTCTCTCTGCTGTCATGGATCTATTTGATAGGTTTAGAGAGCTAAGACAAAAATTTCCCAAGCCTTAAATTTTTTTTTTTCCATAGTTTTATAAAAAAAAAAACCTACATCAATTCTGTAGCGCATTTTGAGCTTTAAGCCTGGAAAGCACTACGAAAATGCCTAGTTTGACAGAATTTCACAATTTTTTCTTCATAAGCTCAAAAAACACAATTTTATAATTGTGTAGCTTTCATATGTATTCCTGAGGTGTCTTAAAGTCAAATATTAATAAAAATGTGATTTAATCTTCTTCATGCAACAACAAGTAGCTCATCGTCCATTAAAATGACCATTTTTTTGTTTTTGTTTTTTTTTTTGCTTTTTGTTTTGTTTTGTTTTGTTTTTGTTTTTTGTTTTTCCTGAAAAATAAGGCAGTAATCACAAGCTCCTATCTCTATATACCTGATAGATGTTTCCAAATGGGAGGAGGTTTTTGTAAATAAGAATGTTTAGAAGAAAAACCTCTCTTGGTTTTTTAAAACCATCTCCAGCTGTATGGAATATGAATTATAAAGTCATGTATAAAACAGGAAAATTGGGAATTCTGAAAATAGGTCCCAAAGACATCTTCGAATCTCCAAATTGGTAGCACTTGGGAGAAAAGTGAAAGAGGTTATTATTCCTTGTTCCGTTCTTAGAAACAAACTCATTCAGATTTTTGAAACTCATCTTCAGTTGCCCGCAAATTTCTCTTGAAACAAATAGCTCAAACAGTCCAAAAACACAATAAACCCCCTTGTAGATCCTGGCAGAAATACATGTAACATGTCTGGATGAAAACTTGTGTGAAGCTGAGGTCCTCCATGATCAATTTAAGATATATGGGTTCCTATATAACCATAGAGACACCTTTTATTTATTTTCCTGCTTAGCCATCTCCCTTTTATGCTATGTTGCCTTCATGAACCTGTGACACCTGCAAAGAAATTATTTGGACAACATGCTGCTTTGCAATGGGGTGGAATCTTCCAAGCTGAAAATTGACTGATGCATGTAAAGGTGGAAAGGTTAATGACAGAGAGAAGCTTTGAAGGTGAATTCAAAAAAAGGGAAAATTCAAAAATGGGAAGGATAATGACAAAAATGGGAGATGTAATGATGACAAGTATTGAATATTGTGGATGATATATGAACCATTTAATTACTCACGTGAATATGGACCAATAAAAATTAACATCTCACCTTTTCCCTTTTGTCTGTAGAAAAACGCAATTCTGCAACACTTTTTGTTATATATCTGACAGATTAGCTACGAAAAGTTTAGGTGTTTCCGTAGCGAAAAATTTCATTTCATGGTTATATACACTGTGGAAAATGATAAAAACAGACAAGTGGCCAATAAATCTTAAACAAGAACCTTGCAATGATTTTAAATGGAAATGACAAATCTGACATGGTTTATGGACACTTTTTTAATATTAAGATGGGCATGTTTTTACAAACTCTTCATTAATTTGTATGACTCTTCATCAATGCGTGACCCTAAATGACACAACATGAAGGCTATGGTGATACTAACAATACAATTTTTTTGCAAATTTTGAGTGTGATAACAGTGGCTCCACTGGGGATGGTGTGCCCCAGTGGTACAACAAAGAAATAGTAGTTCTAGTGCCTTATCCATTTGGCGCTCCCATCTTCAAAATGAAAACTTGCAACTTGCTCTAACTTGTAACCTCGGCACTGAAAAAGAAATAACTGCTAAAGAAATGAAAGTAGACATGATGAAGTTTAAAAATAAAACTGAAAAAATGGTTGATCCTCAAGCCTATTTATCTACATATGATCCTACTCTACTTGCTCAAAAATAAAAGACGAATTAAGTGATCTCACACTTCCAATGAAGCCAATCAAGAATTTGGGTATTGGATTGGAACGGGCATTCCACTTCTCTAATCACAAAGCCATTCCCAACATATGATAACTTGTTCCACCATTTGAATTTGTCTACATAACTGATGACCATTATGAAATTCATTTCTATTGAAGATTCTAGCAGAGCTGCGAAAGGATCTTTGAGAGTATGCACAAATAGTTCTTGTTAACCATACTCAAATAGAAAAGGAAAAATATGTTGATCATTGTTTCCATTTGAAATTAAGAAATATTTGGAGTATTCTTGGACACTTACAAAAGGAACTATCTCAGCATGTACTATAAAAATTTCTGAAGGTAACTCTTCATATGATTCAACAAGCATATCCATCTGATTGTCTAAAATTTGCTTTTCAAAATTTTCTTCATTTTCTTAAGCTGATACAAGGAATGACACGAGGAATAAATTTCTTCCTTTACCCGAACATTATAGCAACTATCTACCACCATTTCCTCCTACTAATGGAAATTATTATTATATTCTTGATCATCAAAAGACTAATTAGTCTGCTGGAAATGTTCATCAAACTCAGAGGATGCAACATGATTATCATAAATAAAATCCTGTTGGGTTTCATTTTCATCCAAGAGAGAGGCTACCCTTTCTTCTTGGTGATGAAAAGGATTCTCATGAAGGGCCTCTAAAATTTCCTCATCCATGAACTCATCATCTTCATAACAATTCTCCAAGTATTCAATAAAACTCACGAAATGTTTACAACAGTCTTTGACCAACAATAAGGAAGAATGACATTCTTTATACATCTCATAAAATGCAACATGGAAATCAACAAGAGAATATAAGGAACCATCTGGTAGAATTTCATAGAAAGACCATGCTTTTCCCTCTAAAGTGACCATAAACATCTTCATGAGAAAATCCTCAGGAAAATAAGCCTTAAGTCTGCGTACTTGCATATGGAATCTAACCAAGTGAAGAGAAACATTATCTTTCTTTTCATATTTAAATATGGGAAGATAAGTTAACCAATTGATTTTTGGCATAGGATTTGGAAAACCAGGGATGTGAGACCAATTCATAGGGGCATACCTGACATTATTTATTGCAATGGAACTCATCTTGGAACTTCATCAAGCTACTGATCTTCAAGCAGTGGAGTCACCTTCCAATTGATTATTTGATGTGTGGAGTCGCCAGAGAAGAAATACATCCAATATGTGCCTAAGTTTCTACTGCTCTCAGACCTTAGAATTGAAACTTTGTCGTTCTTCACAGGGAAAATTTACACCTTCGTTCCCCTTAAATGATGCTAAAATGTTATCACCAAATTAGTACTGATGGGCTGCTTCAACAGTCAACTTGGAGTAACTATTTCAAACCACTTGTAGCTGGAAATTAACCTTTCTAGCCGAAGAGGGCTCTCTCAAAAGGATAAAGGATATTCAATGAATAAATTGAAATCAAATGGCTAACTCTGAATTGGATTGAATGTGTTTGTATGTAGGTAAAAAATGTATAGGGTTTACTACCATTGGGCTTACGGAGTCAGTGCTAGAGAATTAAGTGACAATGGCTTTCCTTGTGGAAGATGATGCTTGTAGATGTTTCAATGAACGAAAAACACACACAAAAAATATTCAATAAATTGATGTTCAAAGGAAGTCAGAGCATGAGAAACACGAATTTTGAGTAATGATACATCAAGATATTGAAAGCAAAATATTAAGAGAGATATACCATAGCTTAATGCTTAAAGGAAGTCAGAACATGATGTATATGAATTCTGAGTAATCAAGAATTAATATATTGGAGGAAAAACATTAAGCAAGATAGAACAATAACTCATTGAAACATAATAAGAATCTTAGGTGAAGAAAAGGTTCATTGTCACTGTATATTGCTAAAATACCAAAGCTTTACAAAGTAGTCTTCTGAAATAACATTTTCCAACCCTGTTTATTTCGAAGTTCTACCTTTTAATAGGATTTTCACCATTACATAGGATCTTCCACCTGGTTAGATCATCGAACTTTTGAATTTGACACATCATCTAACTAAAACCTAAATATCTGGAAACAAAACAGACATTTGCTAAGTTTAGGAGTTAGAATCTTAATAGAATTCATCTTCCTATTTATTACACTTTTTAACTGAAATGACTGCATTTTTACAACGTATAAGATCATGTGACTATGTGGCAATGACCAGGATCAAACTATAAATACATCCGCTAGATTTAGAATAGGTTTAAGGAAAAAATCATAATGACCATGAAACCCTGTCTTTAGGCTAAACTGTAGCATAAGGAAAATTCATTTAAGGAGAGAAATTTGCTGGCATGTTCCACTACTATTCTTGTGCTTCCCACGTGCTTGATTTACCTTCAACATCCCTCTAAAATTCAAAATTTCCCCCAAAACTGTGCGCTGCAAAAAATAGAGTGGTGTAGGCAATTCCCCAACAACATTTCGTAGTGCCTCTATTTTGAACATTTTTGCAACTCATTGAGTCTTTATGCTGCCATGAATATTTTTAATAGGTTAGGAGGGCTAATAAAATTTTTTCCTAGATTTTAATTTCAGATCTAACCACCTTTTTAATAAAAAAGACATCTACAAAATTTTGTAGTGCATTTTGTAGCGAATTTAGTTCACCAACCTCTGCCACCTGTTAGCTCTCTCTGCTGTCATAGCTAAGACAAAAATTTCCTAGGCCTTAAATTTGATATTTTTCCATATTTTTATCAAAAAACACACCTACAACAATTTCGTAGTCATTTTGAGCTTTAAGCTTGGAAGGCGCTACGAAAACGCCTAGTTTGACAAAATTTCACAAATATTTCTTCATAATCTCAAAAAACACCATTTTATAAATTGTATAGATTTAATATGTATTCCTAAGGTGTCTTAAAGTCAAAGCTTAATAAAAATATGATTTACTCTTCTTCATGGAGTAGCAAGTAGCTCATCCTCCATTAAAATGACCCTTTTTCTTCTTCTTAAAAATAAGGCTATAATCAGGAGCTCCTATCTCTCGATCTGTGATATATGTTGAAAAATGGGAGGAGTTTTTTTGTAGATAAGAATGGTTGGAAGAAAAAAATTTCTTGGGTTTTTGAAAACCATCTCCAGCTTTTCAGAATCTGCATTATAAAATCATGTATAAAACAGGAAAATTCAGAATTATGAAAATAGGCCCCAAAGACATCTTTGAATCTCAAAATTAGTAGCACCTGGGAGAAAAGTGAAAGAGGTTATTGTTCCTTTTTTTATGCTTAGAAAAAAATTCATTCAGAGTTTTGAAACTCATCTTCAATTGCTTGCAAATTTCTCTTGAATCCAACAGCCTAAACAATCCAAAACACACAACAAATCCCCTTGTAGCTCCTGGCAGAAATGCATGTAACCTATCATGATGAAAAATTGTGTGAAGATGAGGTCCTCCATGATCAGTTTAAGGTCTATGGGTTACTATATACCATAGAGATACATTTTATTTGTTTTCTTGCTTATCCATCTCCTTTTTATGCTACGTTGCCTTCATGAACCTGTGACACCTGCAAAGAAATTCTTTGGACAACAAGTTGCTTTGCAATGGGGTGGACTCTTCCAAGGTGACAATTGAATGATGCATGCAAGGTGGAAAGGTTAATGAAAGAGAGTAGCTTTGAAGGTGAATTCAAAAAAGGGGAAAATTCATAAATGGGAAGGATAATGAAAAAAATGGGAGATGTAATGATGACAAGTATTGATGATTGTGGATGATATATGACCCATTTAACTACTCACTTGACTATGGACCTCTAAAAATTAACATCTCACCTTTTCCCCCTTTTTTTTTTCTGCAGAAAAACGCAATTCTGCAACACTTTTTGTTATATTTCTGACAGATTCGCTATGGAAAGTTTAGGTGTTTCCATAGCAAAAAATGTCATTTCATGGTTACATGCGCTGTGGAAAATGGTAAAAACAAATAGGTGGCCAATAAATCTTAAACATGAACCTTGCAATGATTTTAAATGGAAATTACATATATGACATGGTTTATGGATGCTTTTTTAATCTTAGGATGGGTAGGTTTTTACAAACTCTTCATCAATTTGCATGACCACTCTTCATCAATGCATGACCCTAAATGACACATCATGAAAACTACGATGATACTATCAATTTTTTTTTTGCAAATTTTGAGTGTGATAACAATGGCTCCACTGGGGATGGTGTGCCCCTATGGTACAAAAAAGAACTAGTAGCTCCAGTGCCTTATCCATTTGGTGCTCCCATCTTCAAAATGAAAACTTGCAACCTGCTCTAACCTGTAACCTCGGCACTAAAAGTAGACATGCTGACGTTTAAAACTAAACTGAGGAAATGCTTGATCCTCAAGCTTATTTATATAAAAATGATCCTACTCTACTTGCTCAGCAATAAAATCCGAATCTAGTGATCTCACACTTCCAATGAAGCCAATCAAGAAGTTGGGTACTGGATTAGAACGGGCATTCCACTTCTCTGATCACAAAACCATTCCTGGAAAATGATAACTTGTTCCACCATCTAAATTTGTGTACATAACTGATGATCGTTATGAGATTCATTTCTATTGAATATTCTAGCAAAGATGCTAAAGGATCTTTGAGAGTATGCACAAATAGTTCTTGTTGACCATTCTCAAATAGAAAAATAATAATCTGTTGATCATTGTTTCCATTTGCAACGAAGAAATATTTGGAGTATTCTTGGACACTTCCAAAAGGAACTGCCTCAGCATGCACTATAGGAATTTCTAAAGGTAACTCTTTATATGATTCAACAAGAATATCCATCTGATTGTCTAAAATTTTCTTCATTTGCTGTAAGCTGATATAAGGAATGACATGAGGAATACATTTTTTCGTTTATCTGAATATTATAGCAACTATCTACCACAATTTCCTACTGCTGTTGGAAATGATTCTTATATTCCTGATCATCAAAATACTGATAAGTCTGCTGCAAATGCTCATCAAACTCAGAGGATGTAACATGAATTTCATAAACAAAATCCTGTTGGGTTTCATTTTCATCCAAGAGAGAGGCTACCCTTTCTTCTTGGTGATGAAAGGGATTGTCATGAAGGGTCTCTAAAATTTCCTCATCCATGAACTCATCATCTTCATAAAAATTCTCCAAGTATTGAATAAAACTTACAAAATGTTTACAACTGTCTTTGAACAACAATAAGGAATAATGACATTCTTTATAAATCTCATAAAATTCAACATGGAAATCAGTAAGAGAATGTAAATAACCATTTGGCAGGCTTTCATACCAAGACCATGTTTTTCCCTCTAAAGTAAAACCTACACATTTTTCACCTGCATACAAACACATTCAATCCAATTCATAGTTAACCATCTGCTTTCAATTTATTCATTGAATATACTTTATCCTTTTGAGAGAGCTCTCTCAGGCTAGAAAGGCTAATTTCTAGTTACAAGTGGTTTGAAATAGTTACTCCAAGTTGACTGTTGAAGCAACCCATTAGTACCAATTTGGTGATAATAACCAACATGATCGGAATTGCCTCTACGTCCCCCGATTTCGACTAATGGTAGACGTCATGTGCTCATTCATCACCAATAATCTAGACGTAGTTGGTTTTGAGTTACCATAACATAGGCAGTCAATAGCAATGAGGTCTTCTCCCCATTGTCACCAACCACCTAGAAATGAGAAAGCAACCCATCACCCCAGCAAGGCAAGAAGCCAACCAAACATTTCATGTGCCCTATGTGATAAAAATGACCACATGGTCAACTAATGTCAGGAGCGTGATAAGTTCACTAACATTCTTCGCATGGTAACCCTCATAGCCAACATCATCTCTCTAATAAAGAGAAGATCACATGTTGCTATTACCGAATTTTATTGCAATTTCACCACAAAATTAATTGTCAATACCTGTTAAGGTTAAGAGCAGCTAGAACAAAATTAAGTCAAAGATTCCCAAAGAAGCCATACCATCCAAAGCCGAAAACTTAGAGATGGAAGAAGCACAAAAATGCACCATTACACAACCATCCCCAAACATCTACGTCTGGAATGGAGAGTAGTACTGGGTCACACAGCATCTACTCGTTAAGTACTTTTACTTTTTGCAATAGTTACATGCGCCATGACCATAAGAAAAAGGCATGCCCTATTTCACAAACATTTCTGCACCTCTGCATTAGTCAAAATATTCAAATAAAGGAACATACTTGTACCCCTCGTACACCACCAGAAGAACATGAATCTCCTCTGGCTAAAAATAAAACAAGCATTGTGGAAATTCTTACGCCATCTAATGCTGACGATAGAAAACACCATATACGATTCAGCTCATCATATGTGGGAACCATGACTTGTGTTGTCTGCTCATCATTTCTTGATGTCGAGACCGCTGCAATTACCATGATGGTAGTAGTACCTTCAACGGTGCAAACCCACCTTGTCTCTGCCTTATGAACCTCATCTGGTTCCACGACATCAACCAACAAATTATATTCATGTCTGTTGACCAGCACTGTTAGGCGTGAACCCATTCCTCATGGCCTCACACAAAACAAATCCTAGTTAGACATATTGTTTCACTCTGATGAGGATATATTAGAGGCCATGATGGAACCAGATTATCTGTGGGATGCTATGTATCACCGCTCTTTTTTCTTCCAGAAAAAACATTCGTGCCTAGCAACAGAAAAACCCAGGATATTTATGCCATTGAATCAAAATACTTCCTACCAACAGGAAAAGTAGATTGGTTCAAGAACCCTATCCCAACACCTGATGCGTTTGAGGAAGGAAATATGTCAGAAATTTCACCTACCATTAAGGTAAATATTTCGAAAAAACTAGGTAAAACCTAGGAAATGTCGTTGGGGGAAACATGCTCTTGAGAAGAAGTAACCACATACATAACCCTATTACAAGAGTATAGGGACATCTTCACATGGGATTATTTGGAATTGCCAGTTTTAAGCCCAATAATCATGGAGCATCATATTGACACATGGCTCAACATCTCAAACATCCACCAAAAACAACGTTAGTTACACCCATCTAAAACTGAAGAAATCAAACAAGAGATACACAAGCTTCATAAAGCTGGATTCATCTATCCGATTTCTTACGCATCTTGGGTTTCCAACCCTGTATCCATCATGAAAAAATAGGGCACCATTCGATTCTGTACCAATTTTTGAGACCTCAAAAAAGCTTGTCCCAAAGACAACTACCCCACTCTATTCATCGACAAATTCATTAATGCTTGAGTCAGTCATGAGGCCTTATCCTTCATGGATGGATTCTCGGGGTACAATCAAATTCAGATCCGACACATAGATCAGTACAAGACTGCATTCAATACCCCTTTGGGCACATTTTCATACCAAGTTATGCCATTCGGTCTTAAAAACGCTTGCACCACTTTTCAGTGGGCCATGAACTACATCTTCCACAACCTGGCTCATCTCATCCTGGCCTATCTGGATGAACTCATGGTATGATCCAAGAAGCAAGTTGACCATTTGGAATATTTGTGTCTGGTATTTCAACGATGCAAACAATACAAACTACGCTTGAACCCTCTCAATTGTGTCTTTTGCGTTAGCGCAGGAAGATTGTTAGGATTCATAGTATCCCTACAAGGAATTAGAGTCAACCCCATCAAGGTTCAGGAAATAAAAGTGGTACCACCACCGAAAAAATTAAAACAACTTCAAACTCTGTAGGATAAGGCCAAATTCTTACGATGCTTTGTCCCCGAATACACCACTTGCACACAAAGCTTCCCACGTCTTCTTCATTAGGGCATTCCTTTCTAATGGGATGATCATGCTCAAAAGTCATTTGAGGCACTAAAAGACACCTTGTCTCCATCCCCCTTGATCAGCCCGCCCAATTACAACAAAGACTACACCTTATATTTGTATTCATCACAAACAACCATCGCTAGAGTGCTAGTCCAAACATACCAGACAACAAAGAGCACATGATTTATTACGTAAGAAAGAATCTAGTCAGGCCAACCTTGGGGTATGAGCCAGAAGAAAAAATAGCTCTAGCCCTAGTACACACATTACAAAATCTTCGACATTACATCATCGTCATGACCACTACATTCATAGAAACTATCAACCCCATGCAATATTTTCTAACCCACCGAATGATGAACCATAAGTATGCTCGATGGGTAGTTATACTAGAGGAATTTGACCTCCAGTTCAGCTCCCCCAAGAGAAAAAAGCACTCATTTTGGTTGAGTTAATCACCGATATCCAAATTGAGACCCAAGGATCCCCCGTCAATGAATCGCTACGCGATGAACATTTGTTCTTAATCATGATAGAGGAACCCTAGTATGTCGACATCCTTATTTTTCTACGAACCCAAAAGTTCAAACCCCAGCTCACACGTGACGAATGAAGGCATATACGCCATTAGCCCCCCCAATACCTCCTAATGGGGGACGTGTTTTATAGATGAGGCGTCGACAACATCTTACGTCGGTGCCTCACTCACGACCAAGCTGAGTAGGCCATAAATGACTGCCACAATGGGGCTTGCGGTGATCATCTCTTTCGTATGGCCACTGCCCAAAAATTCTTACATTCAGGTTATTTTTGGCCCAGCCTATTTCATGATTGCATACAAGTAGTCAAAATGTGCGAGTGATGTCAACGCTACACTCATAAGGTGAGAGCCCCTCTAACTCCCCTGCACCCGATCATCATAACAGACCCGTTTTGCAAATGGGGCATCGAATTCATGACTTGTGACCCCACGTCATTAGGAAACCACAAATACATCATAGTAGCCATCGAATATTTCACCAAATGGGCAGAAGCCATGCCCACCTACAACAACACGGGAGAAACCACAACTTGGTTTTTCTTCAACCATGTCATCACACGGTTCAGTGTACCCAAGGAATTAGTATGCGACCATGGAAAGAATTTTGAGAATGAAATATTTCTGGAGCTATCCCAACACGTTGGTTTTACACGAGTTCGCGTCGCCATACTACCCCCAGTCCAATGGTCAGGTAGAGGCTATTGACAAAGTACTCAAAACAATGCTACAATGCATGGTAAACAACCAAAAAACCAACTGGCACCATATGGAGTTTTCATTCATACGGGCATACCACACAATGATAAAATCATCAATAGGATTTACACCTTTCCAGTTTGTATACAGGGTGGAGACTGTGCTTCCCATTGAACGTGAAATCCCCAACTTGCATGCAACCATCGAGCTTCTCACTAATACTCAACCCTGGAGCAATGGTTGGTGCAATTAGAACTTGTCGACGAAAGCTGGTGATAATCTCTCCAACACAATGAAGCTCACAAGAAAAGAGTGAAAGCATCATTCGACCGCAACATCATCCCTCGATCATTTTCCAAGGGGGATACATTCCTTCTCTATGATCTTGAAAAAAAAGCCTTAGGAGCCGAGAAGTTTGAAAAAATATGTGTTAACACTGGAAAATTGTACAACAGAAAATGACATCAAGTAATGTCGAGCCCAAGGATTTATAGGACAGGGATACATTATGGAATCAAAAATATTAAGAATCTCTAAGGTTTTGAGCAATTCAAGATTGAACTAGTCATAAATGCCCGAATGTGCGCTTTTTCCTTCGAGAAGAGCGCCTTCTGCGTGCATTGGAGCCCGATAAGTGCGCATTCCTAGAAATGGAAAAAAGTCCCTTTCCGGGACCATAAGCAAGCAAATGACAGTTTCTCCTTATGTGAAAGCCACCTAAGGACAACACCAGTGCCTCCTTAGGCCTTGTGTGAGCACACAAAAGCATATTTCAGCCCACAATGGAATATTTTCCCTCCCTTGGGTCACTATCCACCATGTACCAAGGGAAGGAAGGAGGTTTGAAAGCTCACCTATATAAACCCTCAAAGAGATGAACAATGTGTGAGCACAAGGTTATGCTGGCCAAAGTTTCCCAAGCAACACCAGTTGTTTGTGTGAACCAAGGAGCAGGAGCTGAATAAGAGGACTCAATTGTTGGCTAGCCAACAATTTCAGTCCATTTGCAACAGAGAGAGAGAGTTGAACTGCGTCAGAAGGCAGAACTTGAAGGATAAACATCCTTGCGTTGAGTCCTAGAGCCTCTACATAGGCCCTTCAGCAAGTGGGTAAGATTTGTATTAATTCCAAGCATTCAATGAGAAGAAGGCCATCAAGTTGTTGTTTACCTTGTTATTGTTTGGAAATCTCTATTTAGCTTCTTTTTATGTTTTTATTTTTACTTTTTTAACAGAGCATACTTAAGTGTATTACTTCATTTTAAGTCTTATAATTCTGAGCTCCCCTTAGATACTACCTGTTACTTATGGTTTAGAGAAAATACCAAATTCTCTAAATGCGTGTGATTTGGTGCACCCGTGTGTCGAATCCACCAAAATAATATGGAAGGGTCCTTACATCATCAAACACTGTTGCCTCAAGGGAGCATACATTTTGTCAGAGCCTGATGGTACATGCCCAACCAATCCTGTCAATGGGCTCTACCTCAAGAAATTTCACCCATAAGGCAGAAAGCCTCAGTACCCTAGAGTAAAAATGAATGTAACATAAAACTTTTATGATGATCACAATCATCATGGGCTTGTTTTAAAAACAACTCTCTTGTGTCACAGATGGATCATCTACCCATCTACTATTTTGGATTTGCTGATGGAGCCCCTCGATGGTCACAAAATTTAGCTGCCACCGCCTGGGCCATATACTCTCCTGACCGATCACCATTCCTCACCAACAAAGTATGTATCAGGTCATCAATAAACAATCAAGTATACTATGACGCATTCATTGGGCTATCGAGTGATGCCTCCAACCAACGCATCAACCATTTACATGTATTTCTTGATTCCTAGTTAGTGGTATCGTAGTTAAACCAAACCTTCCAAGTACATGATTCATGCCTATTTAGGAAGTACCTGGATGCACAACAGTTAGTCCGCCTCTTTGATCACATTGCATTTACACATATACCAAGAGATCAAAATTAGGTAGTTGATTGCATAGCTAACCATGTCCTCGTCTGGAATGCATCTCATATAAAACATCAACCATGAAGCAATACCATCATAAGAAAATAATACATCATAACAATAAAATCAATCATAAAATTGTAAACACATCATAAAAATAACCATAGACACACCATAAGAGCTGCCAAAAATACATCTCGCATATATACATCAAAATTTTTTTGTATCACAATATACATAAAAGCAAGCCCATTAACTATCAGGTCAGCCAAAAAATACAGATCACCAGCATAGAGAAACATCCTCATAACGGGTTCTTTCCCTGATCATACATCATCTCTAGGGTTGAGCCCCACTAAGTGGGTCCTATGGACCCACATGAGCACCTGGCGCCAATATCAGAGTAGCAACTGCCACAAAAAGTGTTGCTCGGTGCAAAGCAAGGCAATGTGCCCTCTCCTGGGCCATCATTGTCTCTAATCGGATGTCGACCAAGTTATCAAAAACCCTGGTTAGCAAACCTTGAGTTAGCCTCTCCATTCGACTCCAAGAATCCTAGTAATCTCGAAAATGCCCATTTGCAGCCTCAACATGGGGTGCAACATCCTTCACCTGAGCCTTAGCTACTGCCAGCTAAGCCTCAACATCCACTGCTCAGGCCTCCTACCAACACTAGAGTCTCGATAGTAGCCAAGAGTTCCTCCAACACTGCCACGCGTGCCTCCAAAGTCTTTACACACGCTAAAAGAGTAGCATATCCACCAACATTTGCAGCACTACTACCCTCCCCCGAGGGACCACCTCGCACCAATCTTCCTGGCCGGGCCTGACCCGTATCAGGTGTACCTCTCCTCCTAGGCTCATGGCCTACCAAGCGAGCAAGGATGCCCCGTTTTCCCCACATCTCCAAAGGAAACCTAGAGATAGTATTAGTGTCACCAACAATCTACATATATATATATATATATATATATATATATATATATATATACACACAAAGAAAAAAAATATAAATGTAGAAAAAAAAAATATCATACATGTCTATCCCCATGCATAATCAACAAGAATACCCATGTCTGGATCCCCTTGGAATTTAACCCCCACATATAAAAACTCGAGGAATAGTTGTGGGTTCGAGGTGAAATATGCCTCGACCGTCTCATTCCAGTATCTGCCTACCTCACCCCCACCAGTACAGGGAATCATTGGTGCCCATCGGTGCATCCAAGGATCCCTATAAGGGCTAAGAGGCACCAGAATAAAGGGTCATAGAATCACGACTTGCTCATACAAAATACAACAGAGGATGCTAGCATAATAAAAGGTCTTCACTACACCCCTCTATGCCTTGGCCAACTGCATGACCATACCCTAATATACAAATCTGGACCAACCAAAGAAGTGACTGGACTACAGTCGGTGAAACACAATGATATGCAGTCCTGATACTTGGTGAGGCAATGATGACCCTGAAAACCTAACTATCATTTCCAGTGAAACTCGCTCATACAAATCCGTAACGAAACTCACTAGAACACAACCCCCTAAAATGGGGTTGTGCCCACAGTGACCAACCTCCTCAACCCACTCGTGGATGTTCACTCCCCCAACACAGAGTGGATGTGGAAGAGCCTCCCCGTGAGAAAAAGGCCCATAAAAAAGTAAATATCAGACTCAAGCTCTATCCTCAGTCTAGCCCGGCGCAAGATCATCACGCGACGCCGCCTATCCCAACACCTAACCAGGAATCACATAAACACATCCTGGTACCTCAATATAGTGCTCTAAAATAACTTTAGCAACCCATATCATGCTAAAGTCTTGCAAGCACGTTGGTCCTATGCTATTTTTGTGCGAAGGATAGGGCAATCTCTCTTTCTCCACAACATCCTGCCACCATGGAAATACCAAAAAATGTCAATGTATGCAAACAAAAATCAAAATTAATTAAAAATTGGCATCCCTATAGTTTAGAGCCTTTAGTGCGTTATGACTTTGCGCTTGTTTCCAACACAGCCACTCCGCACAATGCGCTGAAGCTTTGATAGCACACGCAGTCTCCACACAAAGAGAAATCCTTTGCGCAGAGACCACACACACTATCTTGGATCGCCTGCCCAATCCTACCCAAAATTGGACAAAATTCCATTTAAGAAAATACTTGTACAACTCAGCGAGACATGAAAGTGACAAAATTAAAAAGCATGAGGTTTTAGCTCCTTCCTGACTCTATCCGCACGAATCCCGATTACTCTAGCTGACTGCAACGACAAGAAAAGCTCTGAAGAATGGATCTGACCTCAAACACTTAGAAGGCACAAATGACCTAAAATTGTGCTATATTAGCCTATATATCACTCTTTTTACCATTTTTGGGAGCCAATAGCTAGAGCTCAGAGTATCCAATCACAAACCGCGATAAAAAACAATGATCAACACTTCATCATGTTCGATTTGGACCTCATAAATCTAGGTTTTATATCATGTCATTTTCGGGCCCAATGCTCACCCACTCCATACTATAATACATGTACGCCCCCTATTTTTGCTTTTAATTCAAGTTATTTATCAAAATATTTGTATGAAAAATATGCTTTTACTTGGGGTATTGGCCGCAAATGTTGTAGACAAGCCAAATCGCCATATGTCCTAGACAACAAAAGTACATGAGAAAGTATCATTTTATCCTCAACATGATAGGATTACCTAAAAATATTTTCATATCCTGACATCATTTATTTATAAGAATAAAACTATAGGTTTCATTCACCCGACCATTTTTATTATCACCCCACCTTGCACATGATAAACACCTTTGCAGTTTGGTAGAGCCACACCTTCCATGGCATCCATCACTCATGTAGACCATACATCAATATTTGGAGCCATGGCCACAAACTTTGGCTCAGGGACCATTTCATGTTCGTACATCCATGATCAAACATCAATCGATTTTAATCATTGCATGTCAAAACCATGTTCCCTGACCACCATTCTCTACAAGCGAATCAACAAAAACGCACCACCGTGTTTCACATTTGGCCTATAACACCCTCATAAGCATAGCTCATATGTGACATTTCATCTGCCTCATCACCCTTGCACCAAGACCAACCAATGGGGTTCCCACCCTTAGCAAAATACACTCCTCGCATCATCATGCATGATCATGCATCTTAATGGGGCACCCATCTCCATGCTTGTACATCCAAACCAATTTCATATTCTTTTGGAAAGTGTACAAATATTTTTTTAGGAGAAAACTACCACCCATACATTTACGTTTCTTACCTGGCAGCAGTACCTAATCACTCTTGGTCGGAGCTGCACATTTTTTACCACACTCAACCATGTCAGTTATAGCAAACGTACACCCACCCTTGATGTTCTACTGACCCCATGGATTTACCCATCGGAAGTTGTTATGATTTTTTCCACTTGCATTTATAGCTCCGACCTCGAGCCAATTAACCATCGTCACCAGTTATAGTCACTCCTCATCATCATGTCTCGTTAACCTATCACATCATACCCTGCTTCACTCAAAAACCCTAGTCCCTTTTATCAATACTTATTTCAATCGATTGATGCTTCCTTCTTGTTGACTTCAACAAACACTTTCCAAGGAGGAGGTAGTATCTTGGATGAGTCCTCGCCACAATAGGGGCATCCATAGATGGCATAATGGAAATTAACATTGCCCATTGATGTCATCGATCCTCTTGAAATTCAACATCAACACCCGTTTTCATGTCCAAGACGGTATCATACTTCATAATCATTGCACTCTATCAGAATTCGTTGAAGACCCATATATCTGTAGGCATATCTCTCAGCAATGCTTACATGGGAAGGTTCCCAATAGTCAAAGACCCATGCATACATTGCACACTTTCTCCAAACGTGCCGTACCAAGACAATGAATGTGGGTACCACATTTAGCCCTTTTTGTTCAAAGAAAAACACCCCTGAGGGCGTCAACAATGATCATCATCCACCAACAATAGATCATCTACTACAAATGTGACATGAAAAAACTAGTATATGTCAAGATTAGCTTAAATAGTCAACATCATGAGCATGGGACATGCCCGCCTCATAGAAATATTTCTCATTTTATCTCTTGTAGGTTTCTAAAGAGCATGGTTTCTTTTTGACTTCAGACAAGGGGTCTCCCTACTCATTTCCACAACAATTTACTCTCTCTCTCTCTCTCTCTCTCCAAACTATCACAAAGAAAAGAAAACGTAATTTATTTCATCTATACAGTTCTTCCTAGACCTCATACATCAGGGGGAAACTATTAACACTAGAATATCGTACAGATAAAATAAATTAGAAAAATTTCAAATAGAAGTTACAAATAAAGATTTTCAAAGAATAAATACATTAAGAAGATCAAAATTTAAATATTCCTAAGGTTCAGCCCAAAATTAGAGGACAATGCACCAACAACAAATGATTTTTGTGCATAGCGTGCCTATTCCTTTGATAGTCACGTGGTCCTGGGGATGGAAAAAAGTCACCATCTGAGACTACTTGACATACTTGGAAAATATGATTCTCTACCCAGTACAGTAAAGTACATCTGAATTCGAGCCACCTTGAGGAGACATGCAACCCAAAAAGGAATATCTTCCCCACTATTGGGTCATTATCAATATTGGGCCAAGAGAGGGAAGAGAAGTTCAAAAATTTCTATATAAATTGGCCCTGGGAAGAGAAAAAGGAGACACATTGTTATGCTGGCCAAATTTATCCATAGAAAACCAACTTGCAAGTGTAGCAACCAAAGGATTGGAGTGACTCACATGTTGGCCATCCAACATCTCAGCCTAAGAGAGAGACTCACCATATGACAATGATAGCCATCCTTTTGAGAGAGGGAGGAGATACTTGAAGGGAAATTGAGGAAAGGAGCCCCCCTTGTTCCAAGTATTTGAGCTCCATACCTCAAAGGGCTCACTTCAAGAGAGTTTAGCATTGTATTATTTATACCACCAACACCTAATAAAGGGAGAATTCTCCATTTTTCTTATTGGGTTGTTGCTCCATTTCAGAATTTTTACCTTGTGTATTTTCTGTTTTAGTTCATTGTGTTGTACGCTTAGCTTACCGTCCGAGTTTTGTTTACATTGTTTAAAGTTGTTCACTAACAGTGACATCATTTTCTCTATGATCTTATGCAGATAGCAACCAGCTACTAAAGAGGTACATTTTGGTACATTAGTGTAGCAAAAACACCACCACACTAATGTCAATTTCCATAAAAATTCTAAAATAGGTGTAAAATCCAAGATGTCCCCAAGATGAATTAGTGGCAAGAAAATGACCAGAGAAGTTTCCAATAGCTTGAAGAGCTAAAAGGTGCCTTAGGTGGACAAAAAAATTGAGAATCCAAACCCAAATTGAGAGCTTGGTAATAACTGATATAGAGGGATTGGTATCTAGAAACCAGGGGGTTATAAACAAATCAACTTTACCCTAGAGCCAAGGCCCACCAGTTAGCGCCTTTTAGTAATCTTCTAGTTCAATGAAAATCACTATGAAATTTTTTTTGAGCAGAAGCTGTCCTTGCACTTCTTGGTCCATGACGAATGAATCCACTTACAAATATCCTCTTAATGCATCCATGAGCCATTGAAGTAGCATATATGACCTGACTCAACGTAGAGCTAAAGGAAGTCCTCCATGTCTAGGTATAAAATTTCCATTGAGGGTACATCCTTCACTTTCTCCAGTTGGAACACCCTAGGAGTTGTGTGAGGCTAATGAGAGCTGGGGCTTGTCCTGAGGGCATCCTTGAAGGGCATGGGATTTGGTGTCAAAGACACCCCCCACCCCCCCCCCCCCCCCCCCAACCCTAGCTCCTCCATTCAAGCAAGAAACAAGAGAGATAGAGGCATCTTTCTTTATGTCATAGTCTCTGAGATCTAGATACATATTAAGTTTCATTCCTTTGAAGAGAAGCCTCAATGAACCCATTAGAACTCCTGTCAACTCTTGTACTTTGGACGTGAGTGTGAGTACATCATAATCCTCATTGACCATGATGCAAATGGATTCTATATATAGAGACTTGGAAAATAAAGATTTCGAGATCAATATCCCCAACTCCTTCCCATTTGGATGGTGCCTTTTGTCAAACACCATGCATATTTTATCTTCTATGCCACTCCCTAGGTGGTATTCTCATTCAGGCTTTTCAACAAAAAATTTGCAAGCAAGAAACCCTTTAGTGGCCATTCCAAGCCATCATCTACCTCCTAAATAAACATCACCATAAGGGATATACCCCTTAACATTCGAGCCAAAACGTGCATAGGCATCACCACTGGGATGAAAATCTGGCAAGACCTCGGGCTCTCGACCACCAACATCAACTCTGATTGGAAAATTGGGATTCCTGGGTGATCCCCTATCAAAATCCTTCATGGACCTACTGATTAGGAGATCAAGTCATATGCTCAAAAATGAAAGTGCTCGAAACAAGTCCGAACTTAAGCGATCAGAAAGGTCTCGTCATTGCGATTTTGGCATAGCGAATGGTTCAAAAAACTGATGTCGTATGAGGAAGATATTGTGTTATGTTCATTTTCCCAAACAACAAAAATTTGGTGATTAGATGCCCAGTCAACTTGTAGGTACAGTCGGTGGAATATTCTGGGAATATTCCATTTTCTTCAGAGCCAGTGTGGTGGCGCCACTTGGCACTTTATGAATCGTTAGATGATGAGGGTATGGAAGGATCTTGGTCGTTGGATGTGTTTGTAGGCGGCAAATGATTGAGTGACATGTGGCAAGCCCACAGGCCGCCACATGTCCTCATAACAGTAGTCCAACATTTTGTGGAGTCCATGTGTCCCCTAAAGGTTGTCGGTTATATTTGAATTTTAATGATCTTGGCGGTGAGGTCTTGGGAGGCCAGCCCCAAAGGGCCAACCCCCTATCAAATGACTGTTCTCCTGAAATCGTGACCCACACGCTAACCATGAAATCCAACGAAAACCAGTGGCAAGTTTGCAAACCTATTCACATGCAGAGGTAAAACATAAATGTGATAGTTTCAAAGGGTTTGGAACCGCGTACTCCAAGTTCCAACTCCATATGGTGGGAATTGTTGCAAACATGATCACATGCAGAATTTTAGTGTGATGGTTATGGTGGTGAGTTATGGAACCCATAACTCCCGGTTCCAAAACTCAAATGATGAGAGGTTTTCAAACCGTTAACGGACTATTCGGCAGGGTTGGCATGTAACCACCCCGCCATTTACCATTTAATGCTAACCTTATTCACCCACTTAATTTGGAGTGCGCCCCCAAATTTGGGGTTCACTATCAATTTATATGTAGTTAAATTGACAATCTCCACATTTAGTGGAGCTTTTCTAGCTGTCACTGGGAAAAATGCACTAGGAGGTCAATTTTCGACCAATTTTGGTGAAACAAGAGTCTAGCTAGAATAATTTGAGAATCATGGAACCATTGATGCAGAGAAAACAACCATTAGAGGCCTGCAAACATATGCAATTTACAATTTTGAGCATAATGACAAAGAGGGACATGCCATTGGGAGTTGGACCAACAGATGTAGCTCAGGAAGGGTGAACTGCTTCATCATGCTTACTATGTAAAACTTATGTGTGAATTTTTTTCTCTGTTTTGCACTACTGTTCAGTGTTTTTAAGGCTTATTTACATGCTTAAAGTTCACTAATTCATCAATATTTCATGGTTAAATCTCTCATTCCTTAAGAAAACACATGAAGACAAATTGTACATGTTTATTTAACTGGAAGGACACTTAGCACAACAAAACTAATACACTCCTTTCAGATCAAGTTGGTATCAGAGCAAGAGTTTTTATCTCTGGTGTTTTTATGTGCAAGGATTTGTTAAATGTTTGCAAGGGTTTTCATGCTTACTAGGCTCAAGCTTAAGAGAGGAGAAGGCAAATTGGTGGAAGCAAGAGGTTCTCAAAGTGAACCACATCAAAGAAGGGAAAGATTGCCACGTTCTCCATCACCTAGTTCACCTCCAAGAGAAGCAAAAGCAACTTCAAGCATGCCTCCAGGAGAAGAAGAAACCCATGAAGTGGTGGATCCCAAAGAGGAAGAAAGAGTGTTCAGGAAAGAATTACTTGACATGACTTAAATGGTGAGAGTCCTTTATCACGAAAGGAATGAAAGACTAGAAGGAGAAGGATCCAAAATTCATAAGGAAGGTCAAGGATGATAAGGAGGTGATAATGATGAAGACAAATCAAGGAAGGGAAATGGAGGAAATGGAGGTAGTGGAAATTCACCATCCTCACCCTCATCATCATCATCCTCTACTTCATCTTCAGTACACCAGTCACACAAGTCAAAGAAAACTGGTAAAAGTCCTTTTCTAAAACTTGATGTTAAGTTTGAATTGCCAATTTTTAATGGTGAAGTTAATGCAGAAAAGCTTGATAATTGGATTAGGCAATTGGAGGTATATTTGAGAATTCAGAACCTTCAAGATGATGACACCAAAATCCAACTAGCTTCATTGAGGATGGAAGGTGGAGCTCTTGTTTGGAGGGAAGCCAAGACAAAGGAGGAGATCAAAAAACATGGTAAGATTATTCTATCATGGACTGATTTCATTACTGCAATAAAAAAATAGTTTTATCCATTAGCTCACATGTAGAAAGCCATAATGAACTGGGAAAATTTTAGATAATTGAAAGGAAAAAATGTACAAGACTACACCCAAGAATTTAAGAGAAGAGGTCTCTTATTACGGGTAGATTTGCAGAGTCAAGATACTTTGCTCAAGTACATAGGGGGCTTGCATAGCTACCTTAGACATACTATCCTCATGTTTAATCCTACAAGCCTAGATGAGGTATGTGTTCAAGCTACACATTTAGAAGCTAGAGGGAAACATACTTTTGAAGAGGGTAGAAACAAGCCTTTTAAGGGGAAAAAAAAGGAGAAGACCTCAAAAGGAAAAGGAAAAAATAATGCATCTGTCAAGAAAGAGGGAGTTGTTTGTAAATATTGTTCAAGAGAAGGTCATGAAGAAAAAAACTATTGGAAAATACATCCAAAAAAAAGACCCAATTTAACAATAACAAAGGGAAGTAGAAAACTGCAGCTACAACTCAACATGACTTAGGAGAAGATTCAGGTGATGAAACTAAAATTACAGCCATGGTATTGAAGAACATGAAGGTGAAATAAACTGAAACAAAACCTAATACTAGTACTTCAAAATGTCACATTGAAGCTCCAAATGAAGAAGAGAGAATTGAACTGTTTCATGTGAGGGTCATATCCAAACATACCAAGATTGATACACTATTTGACAGTGGTTCACAATCGAATTTAATATCTAAAGACTTGGTCAAGAAACTTAAACTTGAGACCATTCCACATCTGAAACCATATCCACTTGGGTGGATTTGTAAGGATGCAAATTTACAGGTTTCAAAGAAGTGCATATTGCGCTTTGCAATAACTGCACATTTTGTCGACACAATTGAATTAGATGTGGTTCCACTTGATATTATAGGTGTTGTGTTGGGAAGTCCTTACTTGTATGATAAGAAAGCTATCTCCAATTTCCATGAGAACAAATACCATTTATTTAAATATGGTAAGGAGTACATTGTTAGAGCACATCGTAAGAAGACAAATATTGCAATGGTAAATGCTAGACAGGTAAAAATGTTGGTGAATTCAAGTAAGAATTTTGTTCTTTTACTGATTAAGCCTAAAGATGATGTTAATAATGAGTCATTTGAAGATTTTGATCCTAAGTTGAAATCATATTTATATGATGTAGTTGATGCACATCATGAGATAATTCAGGAGCCAACAAGTTTGCCTCCTAAAAGGGATATTCAACATGAGATTCAGTTTCGACAATATTGTCCTCTTACAAACATCGAAATGTATTGCATGTCGATAATGGAGAACGCTGAAATAAAGAGAAAAATCAAGGACTTGTTGGATAAGGGACTCATAAGGCCAAGAACTTTGCCATGCGGTTCACCTATAGTTCTGATTCCAAAGAAAGATGGGACTTGGCGCATGTGTGTCGATTTCAGAGCTTTGAACAAGATAACGGCAAAAAATTGATACCCACTCCCAAGGATAGATGATTTGTTAGATCAGCTGAAAGAAGCAAAGTATTTCACTAAATTATATTTACAAAGTGGATATCATCAAGTAAGAATTGCAGAAAGCAACATATGGAAGACTGCATTCAAAACAAAACAAGGACCCTTTGAGTGGTTGGTTATGCCGTTTGGTTTGTGTAATGCACCAACGACTTTCATGCATGTGATGGATAATGTTTTGCGCCCATTTCTTGATGAATTTTTTATTGTGTATTTAGATGATATACTCATTTTCAGCAAAACAAGAGAAGAGCATGTCTTTCATGTAAAGAGGGTACTTGATGTTTTAAAGAAAGAGCAATTATTTCTTAAGATGTGTAAGTGCGAATTTGGAAAAATTTCTTTGGTTTATTTGGGACACATTGTAGGAGGAGGTGCATTGAGAATTGATCCTTCTAAATTGGAAGCCATTGTGAATTGGCCCACTCCCAAATTAGTAACAAAGGTAAGAATTTTTTTAGGTGCAACTCAGTATTGGAGAAATTTTATTGCTAAATTTTCTGCCATAGCAACTCCTATGCATCCAGTGACAAGTGTGAATAAAGGCTTCCAATGGGGAGGCAAAAAAAAGCGAGATTTTGAAGCTTTAAAAGAAAAGATCAGTTCAGCTCCGATTCTTGCATTACTGGATTTGAGACAGCCATTCGAGATACAGACCGATGCTAGTGATTATGCCATGGGCGTAGTACTTTTGCAGCATGGTAAGAATTGATTTCATTATAAAGCATTCAATGGTGATGTAATCAATTATACGACATATGAAAAAGAGCTATATGCATTGGTACAAAGCTTCAAGAGGTGGAAACAGTACTTGATGGGTAAAGAGACGATTATTCATACCGATCACCAACCGCTACAGTACTTGCAGTCGCAAACAAAATTGTAGCAATCACGACATTTCAGGTGGATGGGATTTATTTAACAATTTCACTTGGTTATAAGGTACAAGAAAGGTATTTTTAATAAAGTTGCTGATATGCTTTCAAGACCTATTATAAGTGCTTCTACTTTGCTTAAAAATTATTATATTGTACATGAGAGTTACATAGAACAATATGCATCTGATGTTGATTTTAAAGATGTGTATGCTAGTTTGAGTGAAGGGAATCAAGTTGAGGAAAATGATTATCACTTGCATAAATTTTTTTTGTTTCATTTTGGCAAGTTGTGTATACCACAAGGAGAGAGACTTAGTGTCATGAGAGAGGCTCATTTGTCTCTTATTGGTGGTCACTTTGGGGTAAGAAAAATAGTGGCGCATCTACAAAGGTATTGCTATTGACCTCACATGATAGATAGTGTGTCACGTTTTATAAGAGGATGTTCTATGTGTGCAACAAGAAAGCCTAGAAATAGGAAGCTTTGGTTATACACGCCACTATTGGTACCATCAAGGCCATGGGAGAGTGTCTCCATGGACTTTGTTGGAGGTCTACCTATGTCAAGAAAACAACATGATTATCTTTATGTAGTTGTGGATAGATTCAATAAAATGTGTATACTTATGCCATGTAAGAAAATCATTACTGCTGAAATTTATTTTCAACATGTATGGGTTCATTTTGTTTTGCCAACTTCTATTGTTAGTGACAGGGATTCCAGGTTCGTTGGGAATTTTTGGTCCAAACTTTGGAAGATTATGGACACAAAGTTGAAAAAGAGTACTGCTTTTCATCTGCAAACTGATGGCCAAACCGAGGTGGTGAACAAGACCATTGTACATCTATTGAGAGGATATTGTAGCAAGCATCCCAAGTTGTGGGATGAAAAATTGCATTACATTCAACATGCTTAAAACCGGGCCAAGCACTCTTCTACAAATACTTCACCTTTTGAAGCCTTCTTTGGGTATTTTCCAAAATCGCCATTAGAATTCATCTATGAGAAAGATGTTGCAATTGATGGGCATAGTGATATTGATAAGGCTCGAAAGTTCATTGAGAAAATTTAGATTATTCATCATCAAGTTCAAGAACAACTTGAAAAGAGTCAATGCAAGTACAAGGAGAGGCATGGCAAACATAGAGTTGATCACAAGTTTCAAGAAGGAGACAAAGTATGGTTGCGCATAAGAAAATAAAGGATGCAAGGAGAAGGTAAAAAGCTCAAGCCTATTCATTATGGTCCATTCAAGATTATTAAACAAGTTGGTAATAATGCATTTCAACTTGACTTGCCTCCATATATGAAAATGTATTCCATTGCCAATGTGGAAAATTTACGTTTGTATGAGCCTCCATTGATTGATGATCAAGGGAGTGACATTTAGTTGCCATCAATAGAATATTTCTCGCTATAATTTCTGGATGAGCTCAAGGAGGATGCCATCCTTGACAGGAGGACACACACTTCTAAAAGAGGAAGTGTTTATTATCTTCAGATTGGGCTCAAAGGTAGAAAACCAAGTAAGAAAAGATGGATGGAAGTGGAAAAGGCGAGGGAGTTGTTCCCTCATGTTCTGAACAGGTGATTAAAGTATTTTGGGGTCCAAAATCTTCCCAATAGGGAGGTGTGATGAGGAGATCAAGTCATATGCTCAAAAATGAAAGTGCTCGAAACAACTCCAAACTTGAGTGACCGGTAAGGTCTCGTAGTCGCGATTCCAGCGCTGTAAATGGTTCAAAAAACCGATGTCATATGAGGAAGATATCGTGTTATGTTCATTTTCCCAAGCAAAAAAAAGTTGGTGACTGGATGCCCAGTCAGGTTGCAGGTACAGTTAGTGAAATATTCTAGGAATATTCCATTTTCCTTAGAGCTAGTGTGGTGGCACCACTTGGGACTCTGTGGACCGTTGGATGATGAGGGTACAGAAGGATCTTGAAAATTGGATGTGTTTGTAGGTGGTGAATGATTGAATGACACGTGGCAAGCCCGATGGCCTCCACGTGTCCTCATAATAGTAGTCCAAAATTTTGTGGAGTCGACGATGGTCGAACTCATGGCCTCCTCTTCACATGCAATACTGTTTACCAATCCGCCTACACTGTGTGTCTTACCCCTAAAGGTTGTCGGTTATATTTGAATTTTAATGATCTTGGCGGTGAGGGTTTTGGAGGCCAACCCTGAAGGGCTAGCTCGCCCTATCACATGATCGTTCGCCTGAAACTGTGACCCACACGCTAACCATGACATCCAATGAAAACCGACGGCAAGTTTGAAAACTTGTTCACATCCAGAGGTAAATAGTAAATGCGACAGTTTCAAAGGGTTTGGAACCGCGTACTCCAGGTTCCAACTTCATCTAGTGGGAATTGCTGCAAACATGATCACATGCGGAATTTTAGTGTGGCGGTTATGATGGCGGGTTATGGAACCCATAACTCCCGGTTCCAAAACTCAAATGGCGAGAGGTTTTAAAACCGTTAACGGATTATTCGGCGGGGGTGGAATGTGACCACCTTTCCATTCACCATTTAATGCTAATCTTATCCGCCCACCTAATTTGGAGAGCACCCCCAAATTTTTGGTTCACTATCAATTTATCTGCAGTTAAACTGACAATCTCCACATTTAGTGGAGTTTTTCTAGCTGTCATTGGGAAAAATGCATTGGGAGGTCAATTTTCGACCAATTTTGGTGAAACAAGAGTCTACCTAGACTAATTTGAGATTTTGGAGTCATTAGTGCAGAGAAAACAACCATTAGAGGCCTACAAACATATGTAATTTACAATTTTTAGCATAATGACAAAGAGGGACATGCCATTAGGAGCTGGACCAGCAGATGTAGCCCAGGAGAGGTGAACTGCTTCATCATGCCTACTATGTAAAACTTTTGTGTGAATGTTTTTCTTTGTTTTACACTACTTTTCAGTGTTTTTAAGGCTTATTTACATGCTTAAATTTCACTAGTTCATCAATATTTCATGGTTAAATCTCTCATTCCTTAAGCAAACACATGAAGACAAATTGTCCATGTTTAATTAACTGAAAGGACACTTAGCACAACAGAACTAATACACTCCTTTTAGATCACCTACTATGACTTCATTGCTGCAAAATGCACCTTTCAGTCGCCACTACAACCTGTACCTCTCGATCACCATAAATGTTTCGTGTCTCAATTCTCATCTCTGCAACTAAAACTGCTCTTGTACTATTACTTTCCATAATCACTATCTAAAGGAGTGTAAGGATATAACATAACACTAGTTGAGATAAATATAATATAATTTTTAAATGATTAATTGGCATTAATTGAAAATTCATTTTTGGTTGAGATGCAAACGACCTTATTTTATTCCATAATCATTATGTAAGGGTGGTGCGAATATATAACGAGATTGTGGATTGTTTTGGAAAAACAAGGTTATTTTAAATTTTATTTTGAATAAAATGTAAAATAATAATAATAATTTAATTTTAAAATTATAATTAGATTGAAATGTGAATCTTAGTTAGGGGTAGGGTTTGATTTTGCAAAAAAATTTGTAATTTCTAACATTCTTGTTGGTTAGTGTTATCCATTAAGGAGATGTTTTAGATTTGGATACCATCACTTTCACTACATTTGATTTATTCCATGAGTGCTCACATGGGGAGGGGCGTGAGCCCCTCCTATAAAAAAAATATAACTTGGGAAAACAAGTTTGGTGCGAGAGGATCTAGAGCTTTACATGGGAGAAAGAGATATATGAGACGCTATAGTTCTTAGAGAATAATGGGAATCTTGTTTCGGTAAATGTCTTCTCAAAGCAACAAAAAACCCCAAATACAAGGTTCAACCCAACAAAGTGGAAGGGTATAGACAATATATGAAATATTACACACTCATCAGTAAGTTTATTGGGATATTTCCTTCAGAGAAGGACTTGGTAAAATGGATATACAATAAATGGAAACCAAAAGAAAAAAATCATTTGGAACTAGGGGCCAAAATTTTCTTTAGGAAATCTTCACCCGCTTGGACGACAAGGCCCGAGTATTTGAAAATGGTCCTTGTTTTTATAGCAATGCATGCCTATTCATGAGATTATGGAAGGAAAACTATAACCCTAAAAAATATCAATTTTTAATAGCATTGGTGTGGGTGAGACTTTTTTCTCTTCCCAAAGAATTTTGGGACCTGAAGATTTTAAAAGGAATTATAAATTCAATTGGATCTTTTTTCAAGATCTTGGAGGTCACCAGATGCAGGAAGCACACCTCATATGCCAAAATATGCATATACATGAATACCTCCCAACCTTTTCCAGAATCTATAGAATTTTCCTACCAAAAAAAGTATGGAGTAAACCTATAGAGTCTTAACATGTCTGTTTTTGGTGCCATAGATGCCACGAGTATGTCCATTTATTCAAAGATTACTTTATTTTTCAAACAAAAATGAAGGAGGAATCCCACAGAGTTAATTCCAAGGATTTTCGAGAAGTTACAACTAGAAAGAGGAACCCTAAAAGAAAATTTTCTTAACCCATGTTGGATGTGGAAAGAATGGATGTAGAAGAGGATACTGAAATGTTGAACAATGACTAGAAAATCCTACAAAATATTCTTGAAGAATGGAAAAATAAGGATCCTACCAAAGCACTATAAAATCCAATATCATCAAATTTATCTTAGAGTGAAGGATCAATTAATGGAAACAAATTGGGAGTTCAGATTAACAAGGATGGGTTTGGGAGTACTCACATAAAGTGGGAAAGGCAAAGCCCAAATGCATAGGGAATTCAAAAAAAGGGGCAAAAGGACTAATAAAGCCTCTTTCCAAATAGTTGGTGAAAATTTAGTGAATACAGGGTAGGTGATCATGTTGTTAGAGTTTTTTTCCTCTTCATAACAATATATTGATTGAAGATAATCTCTTAGAATAGTCGTTGTCTCAATAGTAGAGGTAAACAAAGATATCTTAGAGAAAAAATTTAAAAGGAAAGCCCATCCATTTTTATGATCCAAGAAACAAAATTTTCATGAGATAAAGTTAAGGAAATTGGTTCTTGATGTTGGAAAGCATGTGAAGTGATTGCTTTGGACACTAAAGGAAGTGTGCGGGGTCTCGTTTTTCTTTGGAATCCCATATAAGTATCATTCCAAAACTGGATCAAATTACCTCGAATATCTCAAGGAATTTTTATTATGTAGGAGCCAAGGAATTGAATTACCTAATAATAATATACAACCCCCAGATATGCATGGGAAAAATCATATTTTCTGACAAACATTAAAACAATCAAATCCCTCTGTCAAGATGAGCTTTGGATTGTCGACAGAGTTTTCAACCTTATTAAATTATTGGAGGTGAAGAACATGGGGATTAGAATGCTTGACCCAAGGCGCATTAATTCTTTGACCTTCTTCACCAAATCTAATTGGATGATATGAATACTATCAATGGGGTTTATACTTGGAATAATCACAAGGGGGAAGGAAACAAGTAGCTAGTATACTGAGTCGATTTATAGTATTTCAATCCTTACTTGAAAGTGATAATTTTAATGAAGTCGTTATTCTTCCAAGAATTGGCTCAAACCATTTGTCAATATTCTTGGAGTTAGATGTGAAAGAAGCCATTCATAATCGACATTTTAGATTTAAAGGCTTATGGCTACAGGATACTTACTTCTTGTTCAAATCCAAAAGTTGGTGCGAATAATTGTAGGTCCAAGGATAAAACCATATGCATACCTTCCAACTTAAGCTTAAGGATTTTAAATCTAGCCTCAAAGAATGGAATAAATAGGAATTTGGCCATATTTTTGAAGAAAAACAGGTCGTGGAGATGCACATGTAGTAGGTGTAATAACATATTATTTTGGACATACACATGGATTCTTTGATAATGGAAGAAGGATAATTGATTAACAAAATAGAGTAGCATTAGAAGTAGGAGGAGACCCTTTGGAAACATAAATCTTGTGTGCAGTGACTGAAGGAAGGAGAAAGGAACTCAAAGTTTTTCCATAAGGATATTATAAAGCATCGTCATAACAACAAGATATTATCACTTTCTTCTAACGACGGACAATGCCCAGTGCAACATGCGGATTTGGAACAAGAAAATATTTCATAATATCATTCCTTGCTTACGGATCCCTCTCCCAATAGAGAAACCATATTACCAGCCTTAGATTCCATCCTACCCAAAATAAGGCCCTGATGAGGGAAGTCTTATTTGCAGAAGTGGAAGAGGCGGTGATGGCAATGCCAAAAAATAAAGCTCTAGGACTTGACGACTTTACAAATGATTTATTTCAGGCTTGTTAACCCTTTATGGGATTTGAAGTGCATGCACTTGTCGAATAATCTTGCTGCTTCCAAAAGGTTTGCCCAAGTCTTAACGCTACTTTTGTCACTTTAATTCCCAAGTTTGGCAGAGAAGATAACCCCAACGTTTTTTTACCAATTTCCCATTGTAATGTTGTTTGTAAGATTATATCATCAAGAATTGTGAATTTCCTTAAACCTCTATTGAATAGTGCCATTTCTCTAGAGCATATAAGTTTTTTCAAAGACTGCCAAATCCTTGACATGATTATGGTAGCTCATGAGGTTATCCACTCTCTAAAGAGATCCAAGAGGGTCAGAGTGCTTATAAAATTGGATCTCTCTAAAGCTTATGACTAATTAAATTGGGATTACCTACTCCAAATTCTCCAAGCCTTTGGGTTTTAATCTCATTGGATCATTTGGATAAAGTTCCTAATCTCTATTCCCTTCTTCTCCATCCTTCTGAATGGTTCTCCAACCATGACTTTTAATATCTCTGTAGGTTTACGACAAGGAGACCCTATCTATCCCTTTTTATTCATCTCGGCAATAGAGGGATTGGGAATATATATTAAATATGTTGGGAGTCAAGATGTTATTCGGGGAGTTTGTCTTTATGGTAATGATTTACCTATCACCCATCAACAATTTGTTGATGATATTATGTTCTTTGGCATACCCACTGTGGGGGAGACTAGGGATTTGAAAACCATCCTCGATGACTTCATGGAGGCTTCAATAATGATGATAAATGTGGAAAAATAAAATATATTCGTAATTCCCATACCTAATCTTGTTATCTTACATTATTTTATAAGCCTACCTATTGAGTGATTGAATTTTTTCTTGATTCTAATAAGCATTATTAGTATAGGACGAGGTATGTGTATGTTAGCTATATACCCACACCTCACACGAATACGCTATTACTCTAAAGCTTGATAGGTTTGATGAATAATTAATGGTTAAGAATGATTAATGATCAAACTTATGGATAAACTTAAGCTTGATTGATGGCTATTCATGATCAATGATTCGTTAACCTTAAAACTTGATTTATAATTGATGACTATGTTTTAAACTTGATTCATTTAATAATGAAATTAATAATATTATTTAGGTTTGACTAACATTTCAAGAATAATATTATTTTATTGAATTAATAAGGGGCAGTTGGAGAATGAACCACTTGAGTGTTAATGAAGGGAAAAGGGGTATTTCGAAAGAAACATATAATGGAAGGGGGGATTTTGGATTTTGATTTTGAAGTGAGAAAGGAGGATAGGAGAACAAGAGGAAGGGGAGGAGGGAGAACTTTAAAAAATTGGTTTTGGTTGGAGGGTGTTAGATATAAGTACTTGTACACACTATGACAATGGTTTGGATTTGGATTAGAGGGTTAAGGAACCTCAAAATATCCTAGTTGGTGGGGTAGCATATTCAATTGAGTAGTCCCAACAAGAGCATCACAACTGAGCCACCATATCACACATTATTCCTCTTTTTGTTTAATTTATGTAATTTTCTATAAATAAAATTCCTTACATGTTTAATATGTTTTAAATAAAATTTATTTATATGTTATTTCCAAATATTTGTTGTGTTATAAACATCCTATTTTCCTTGCTATGAAATTAGGTGATAAATTTTGTTTTGGTTAAAGAAATTTGATTGAATCCTTACACATGGTATTAGATCCAAGTTCAATTATGTACCATAAAGCCCACCTACACACTTTGACACACATGTTCCATATTTTTGTACCTATAAGACATCCAACCTGCAACAAAAAAAAAAAACACTATCAAAATAGAGCACAGTCTTCAAAAAAATACACATATGAAAATTTCACTCATGTTGGTCCCACTTTGGCCACTTGTTTTTAGACATCGTTTAACATAGTTTTGGATACTCACATTATTTTAGGGTTTATATGATACTTGGTTATTTTAATTAAAAAAAAAGGACAAACAAACAATCAAAAACTTGGTATTTGGCCATTTAAAAATTCTAGTGAAGAAAGAATACTCCACTTCAAATTAGGAAAAAAAATTACCAAAATTGGGTTGATTTTTTACGTCATGGGTGAATATGGAAATCCAATTGGTATTCTAGTATACATGTCACACATCAAAATCATGGGTACCAACAAGAATCTTTGATTCAATTTCCATTCCTAGTCATAGTTTGTGATCAATGCTAAATAATGTATTTTTCCTCTAACCACAAGTTCATTACTTGCACTTTTATAGACAATCATAAGCATGACAAATTCAATTATACCCCAAAACACCTGTAGACACTGATCTCAAATTTTTTTTTTTTCACCATTTATGGTCACAATTCTTCCCAAATTTTCATGTGATTTCAGATACATCCCAACTTTTTCTCTATCATGTTCTTTTCCAATTCTATCATTTCTTGCTAATTCCACCCTATGTCACTAGGTTCACCGAATTCCAAACTTGAGGTTCGAAATTCGGCGAACCTCGAAAAAAATTTCATTGTTTGTGTTAACTAAATTACTACATTATCCAAATTTCTTTCCTGAAGTTTGAGATGCTGCAGGCATTCACAAAGGTGCCACAAAAATTCATCAAATTCCAACCCATGAATCTGCTAATTGTGACCCACTATTTAAAATTTACTTTTCAATATATGTTTCATTCGTTGCGAAAGGAGACACCGAGAAATGTGTAAAAGTCAATATATTTTGTTTTTTATCATGTTGTAAAAACCCCTTTCATTTTCCATGGTGTATATATCATACTACTAATGCTCTATATTTGTATACATGACCGCTGAAGATTCCACTGACAGTGCCATGGTACGGGCATAAAGTCAAAGTTTTAATAGATACTCCCTCCGGTGGAAAGACGTATCTGTTGGAACTAGGATCACTACTGAGAGCGGGGGTGAATAAGTAGTGATAAAAATTACACAATTTTACCATTATTTCTTCAATATATTAATCCATTCATTTCCTAACAAGTAAGCATTAGATATGAAAGATGAAAATTCAACTGGATCAACACATTAGAGCCATAATCAGAATAAGTAAACATGCACAATGAAACACAATCAACACATCACATAGGGACATAGGATCTCTTGTGGAAAATCTCCCGTTGGGTAAAAAACCACCCTTATTGTTGTTGTGCTGGTCAATATATATTATTATCTGTCAAGAAAATCATTACATAAGAGTGCAATATGGAAAATATCTTAAAGGAACTATGATCTCCATCTCACGACTCTAGAAACTCCTATCTTATCAACAAGCCTTGCCCAACCACCATTGGTCTCACAACTCTAAAAAATCCTATCTAATCAACAAGCCTTTCCCAACCACCATTGGACTTACGACTCTACAAACACCTATTTTATTTGCAATTTTTTCCCAACATCCATTGGACTTATGAAGAAATTTTTTCTCAATTCTTGTATTTCCGAAGCTCCTACCCCAATTCTCTATGTGGTTCACCTTTCATACATTTTCACGCTGGAACATTAGATCTTCTCAATATGAACATCACAACAAAAATATCATCATAACATAAAACATCAATCACTGAATCAATATCAAATCATACTGCTCTCTCACATTCATACACCATTCTCAATTCACATAGCCTCAATACATTTTTTGCAAACCAACTAGATGCAAAAAATCAACAATGAAATACATAACATAAGTATGAAAAATATGTGACACTACCACAAACAATCTATCACATTCATATATAATCAAAAAATAATTCTTCCCTTGCAATCACAATTGCATTAGCAAAACCATTGTCGCCTTGTCACATAAACATAGTCTTCAACCCTAAATACTTTTGTCTCTGCTACAACTATACCTCCATGCACATTCCGCCTCAACCATAACACACTCCTCACCAATGGATCTCCAAAAAACTATGAAAATTTTTTCACCCAAGAGAACCAACCAAATTAGAAACCTTTATCCACATATTTGTAGTTTCTAAAGATGATTAAATCAATTAATTCCAATCTTGTAGTGGAGTTGTGTTCATATGCCAAAAGTGCTTCAATTCTTGCTTCTTGACTTAATCAATCCACTAACTTCATTTAATTATGAATATACTCTTTTAACCATCATCTAGAAGCACAATTACATTTTTTCTACCTCTACATGAAGAGTCCCAAACAAGACATGTCGGAAAAACAATTAAACACCTGATGAGTGTGAGGAATGCAAAGGAATTATAGCGAAAAAAATTTGGTTAACACAATCATCCATGTGACTGAAGCTATAACCTCTTCCTTGGTCATGTCCTTCCAATGACTAGAACCTAAAATCACTCCTTTGACCCATCATGCATGCGACTATGGCAGATGATGACTGAAAACCACACAAATCAACTCAAAACTTGACGAAAATTCTTCCAGAGCCTAATCAAAATTAGATAGACCTAAGGAAACCACTGAAGCCTCTGCAAAAATATATGAATCCACTATAGAAACTCCATCGTAATTACAAGTCAAATATGTTGACTTGTATGCCATCCATCAACTTCTTCATCACTCAAGTCATCAAAATTCACCACAACTACTCCAACATCTGTAACCATCAATGGAAGACCCTGAAACTGATCATACAAGTTGATAACCATCCACACAAACACTAAGTACCATAAACATGCTTGAAAATATCTAATACCATCAATTAGGTGTAGCAACTTCATATCCTACCGAGGAATCCAAACATAAGCTAACAACCTACACTAACAACTACAACAATCAAGCTAAGGTCTGCAACCAATGCACAATCCAAGTACAATATCATTAGCATGTGTATAACAACAGAAAACCATATTGACATCAATGCTAACCAACACAAATGCATCCTCCAATGCCATGTTACTAGGTTGACATCAATCCACTGACAATATCCCCCTTTGGCATTGATGTCAACCCCAACCGGGTCAACCAAAACAACCTCATTCACTCCCCATTTGACATGAATGGAAAAGAGTTGAGATCATCCAAGAAATCATAGATTCATAATTACTCTCTCCCTAGACACTAGTTGTGTCTCATCAAGTAACAACAACCATAATCACTCACATAGTGTGGGTAGTAGTAGACCATGACCAAAAAACATAGTAGTACATCATATACATCAACAATATTAGATCATAATTCATCAACATACAACAACACTCCTCATGGCAACATGAAATCAAACAATAACAATAATGACACACTCTCTCTTGTGAAGTAGCAACAACAAACTATCCATGAACACCACTCTCAACCAACATCAACATCATAGCACAACCATCAACAATATCAATATAATATGAGAAGGAACACATCATAAGAAACAATGAAAGAAAAATCACTCAACTCAACAACACCAAATACACCATTCTCACTCTCAACGATGTAAATGACAACATGAGCATCATCTCTCCATCAACATCACCATTAGCAACAACAAAAAAATTGATCACCATCATAAAGCAAGAATACACTACATCCATAACACAATGTAGAGAATTGCAACAACATCCTCATGCTGTACCTGTTTCTCGTAGGTAGTTCTTGGCTGCAAAAACTACGCCAGGAAACCAAATCAACCGGCTTTAGGTTCAAGCTGGCCCTTGAACTAGAGGGGGCTCCCTCGGTCATTACGAGGCCTTGTTTAACGTTGTTCATTCTCACCGAACAATAGCCTTTGAAGCACAATGGCAAGATTTATGGTTTTTAATTGGGGGTGGTTGGATATCAATGAAAATCCCTATCCATGAATAAATCCCTCCTTCACAGAGTCCTTTCTCAAAGTGTCAACTTCTAGCATGACATAATTACTTGATTTGTATAAGAATTTGGGTGAAGAATGTAAGGAGATCCCTAATAATGTAGCAGCCAGACTGACTAATTAATCACTAGGGAGATAAACAAACAATAACCAGCTTCAAAGAGGAGCTTGATTAGAAAAACAATCTGATATACTAATCTCTTTAAACAATTATAGTTTTCAGAAATTATGAAAACTATGTTTTCATAATAAACAAAATATGATCAAGTCATTACAAAAACCTTGTGTAATTAAGATTTCAAGAGGAATTAAAAGTTGAAATACTCTAATTAGAATTTTTGGAGAAATTTTTTACAAAGTTGAAAAGGTCTTGGCCTCAAAAGCCCACCCTTTCTTATTAAAAATGATCAAATATATAGAATTTACAATAAGTTGGATGTTGCTAGCTTTTAGGAAAATAAAACAAAATCTAATTTATTACAAAAATAAAATCAAATAAAACTAAATATAAGAAATTGATTGCAAAAGAATTTGGAAATGCTGGAGTTGTTGATTTCAAATTCTCTTTCAATCTGGAATTATCCCTTTGATTGTTGATCCTTTGCCTAGGTGTACTCAACTAATCCTACTTGCTGATTTTATGCCTAGAAAATTCTGCCACCAGTTGTATGATTTCCTAGAAATGTTGGATTGATAATAATGAAAATAAATAATTATCTTTGGTTGAAAAATTCCCTGCCATCTTCTCTTAATGAGTGATGATTTACTATATTGAAATTTGGATCGATTCTTTAAAACTGAAATTGCTTACCAGATTGTGGATTAAATTCCTTTATTCCTATAACTTTTTGTCATGATTTTTCCTTAATATTTTTACTGATATTTTCCACTAGATTATGCTCCTGGAAACCTGTTAATCTCCTTTAAGCAGGGTTAACCTTTCAATGTATGTCCTTTGGAACTTCCAACAAATTTTGACCACTGATTATGCTCTTTAGAAACTGCAAAAAATCTTTAACTTTGCTACTATTGTGCCAACTAATTTCCACTTGTCTTTTGATTGCGTAAAATTTTCAATTCGATCCTCAAGTTGTTACAAGATTTTAGGTATAAAGTCTTGACAGATAATTTTAAAATAAAAACAAATCTGATTTGTTACAAGAGATATAAAAAATTATTGTCTTCATTCCTGGAACGAATTACTCAAATGTTGTCTCAAACTATGCCTTAAAATTTGAAACTGTTTCTCTAGTTCTCTGCCAATTAAAACTGAAATTGTTGAATTTCTTCTTGAGAATTTGTTAATTTCCCATAGAAAAAGAAATGCATCGCTTCTTTGAAAATCCTCTTCATTATAGTAGTATTTTTAATATTTGCAACACCTACTCTTCATTGTCCACTGCCAAAGAATTACTTGAAGATCACCCTGTATCAACCTGAGAATTATTTTAGATAATTGCATCTTCCTCAACAAATTTCTTGTGAATAAATTTTGAAACCTGTATCCATTTCACGAATTGAAGAAAGAGACCTTCTGAAGCTTCTCTTTGAGATCAAATCCACACATATGAGATGTTGGTGTCTCTTTAATTCTTTTTGCAATTAAAATTTAGCATATACACCATTTCTTGTCATAAAACAAGCATAGCAACAAAAAATCCATGCAATGATCTTTCTTGCTTCTGACTATAAATTAAGATTTCAAGTAGAGATACGTCACTCTTATTTCTGGGCGAACAAAACCGTCATTTGGAGTATACTTGTTGGCATGGAAAATTCCAATTCGAAGATCACCATTTGCAGTTCCCTCTTTAATTGTATTTTTGAGAGTTTTTTCTATATTTTTCATCTATCACTGTGTCTTCACCATATTTTTCATGTCAATTTCTGAGTGTGGAGGATCAAGAAATCATTACTTTGACGCTATCCTATTCAAAACCTTGCTTGCAAAATCAAAGTAATAAGCCCCATTCGTTAAATTTCTGGAAACCTTTGCAGATCAGGAATGAGGAAGAGTAGTGAGAATCTAGATATCAATGTAATATGCTCCTAACATGTGATAAATCTCTTCTTAAAACCTGAGTAATGTCAAATTCCTTACATAGTGGATAGCCAACAATCACAGTATTAAGGAAAAATCCACAAATGGTAGATTCAATGCATCGCTTTGAAACCCAAATTCTTCAATTCATTTTTGTCATTTTGGTGATGAAGTTTCAACATTGATTTGTTATTACTGCTTTTATAGAAATCCATAACTTCAGCAAGTGTTCGCTCATCTTTGAACTGTTATGTGAAGCACACTCCATAAAAGCATTTAACATAGGTCCAAAAAATTCCAGAAGCAGTTGTTGATGAGCTTGAAATTATGCCACTGCATTCTCTGTTGCAAACAATTGTTGATGGTTTAAAGATGCTTAACGCCATCTTTTTCATGGAAAAAGTGAGATGCCCTATGTTGTTTCTATTATCATTTAAAACCATGAGCATATTTTTGGAGGGGACCTTTGCTGGTAAGCGGTTTCACAGCTAGGGGGTCCGAAATACTTTAAATGATGTCACGTGCCCCAAGAGTGGTTTTGAAAAAACCAAATTTTGGACCCCCCTCCTCAACAAAATGTCAAAAGCTTGAGGGGGTCCAAAATCGACGGAGACCATGCTTCATAAATTGAAATTCTTCATAGAACTTAGGCGTTTAAAATTAAATTAATTAAATTATATAATTTAAATTTAAAACATATATTTTCATAAAAATTATAATTTTTATAAAAATAATATATTTTAAATAAAAAATTAATATATAAAAGAAAATTAAAATTTTCAAAAGTGTAATATCTCTCTCAACAATTTTAGCTTAATGAAAAATTAACAATTTTTCACCAAAAATTAAAAATTTTGGGAGTGCCAAAATATGTTACAACACCTCCCATGCGACAATATATCATAACAAAAAAGAATAGAAGCAAGGCATATGATTACCATAATCAATAGTATAGTGTGAGCAACAACACATAGTTCCCTCCACGTGATAAGTATGAGGCTACTCCAAAAGAACCCAGGACTATGACTTAGACATATTGCAATGGAAATAGAAGGCTTCATAATCCTACTACATGGCTACAAAAATGATATATTGTGACAATGCTTCATCAAAAATGAAATATGACTCCTGAAATGTATAGGAACATCACTCATATGACTCTCCCAATGATACATGATGTTACATGGCTATAAAATAATTATGAAAGCCCACACATGACTGCAAAACATAACATATACAAGCTAATAAAAAAAAAATCTTGTCTCATGACAATACATACAATCCATTTCATGGATCACTCAATCAACACAATGAAGATAAGAAACGTAAATACAAGGCTTTGATCCATGATCAAAAGTGAATAACCACATCTTGAAAAGAGTGTGCACAACTCTCTCAAAATATTTTCCAGAACATGTCCTGAATTAGTAATCTGCAACACCAATAGTTATCAACCCCAATAATACAAGCCTCCATGAATGAAATATAACAACAATGATCCATCAACATGTAGCAATAAGTAGAAAAACACTATTGGTCATCCATATGAATCAATCAACAGGACTCCAACTGGATATCAAGAAACACCATGGTTCTAATCATCAGGCAACTATCATATGACACAGCATATATATGCCATCAACACAACCTTGGTTTATCTAGCACCAACAACACACATACATCAAGATAAATAATCTGATTTGAAGATAATAATGTAGGAACAACATATGCACATAATCCTCGAAAAACATAATCAACAACAGTAGCCATGTAACCATTCTTTTGTAGCACAATCTCTAGGAATAAGATGGCCATGAAAAGAACAATAAATCTGCAATACAAACTTAATCCACACTCTCTTGATATTATATGTGCACCAACAAGCACAATCTTCGTCATCATCAACAAATATATGTGTTGGGCCCCCAAAATGTCATCCTCTTTTACCCTCATTTCCATCATTTTACCATATTTCGTAACTCTTTACCATATTTTGTAGTTCCATAACACTACATTAATAAACATTTTCATGATCATATGGCTTTTACATTATTATTTTCAAAGTCATTTATTTTAAGTATTTTAAGAGAATTTATGATTAAATACTTTGAAATTAACATGTTTTCACACACACACACATATATATAAGTGGTATGAGTTTTATGATATTGTAGGCCTATTTGAATATTCTATAAGGGTCATATTTGGCCACTCAACAAAAAATTCGAATTTCAATTCCAACTCATGAATATTTGTGGAAGATTGGGATCATTAACTAAACACATTCAAAGGAAAAGAGTCATGAATGTTTTGATATCTGTCTCCTATTAAATTAGGAGAGAATTTTGAGAGGATTTTTATCTCATATATATAGGTGATTGGTTGTAACCACAAGAGATAAATGTGGATCTAGGAGAGATTTGTGGATCAATATTTATTGATTAGTTATCTTCAGTTTTTGTATAAATAAGAGTGCATCCTTCAAAGGAGCCCCATTCAGAGCCCTATCCAAGATATGATTACTGTAATTTTTAAAGTGAGGATAGAGAGGATGAGAGTTTAAATATTATAATATCTTTGGAACTTTCTCCAACTTCATTTTATGGAATACATGTTGCTTCTTTGATCTCCAAGCTTTGATAATTGTTTAGTGTGCTTACTGAGGAGTGGAGGGCCCCCATCAACCGCAACTTGCACACCTATTTATTTTGTTGTAAATATTTATGTTATTTCATTTATTTTTATTTTAAGTAAGTGTGATTTCAAGTCAGCAAGTGTGGTTTCATTTATGAAATTTTATTTTAGTTTATTTTATGTTATTTATATTCATGTTGTTTTGTTAATATTGATTTAATTTCTTTATGTTTGGATTGGATTGATATACTAGTCATCTCACACCAGTAATTTCAAACTAGTAATCTCAAGGACTAGAAATTACTGCAAGAGAACAAAAAATATTAGCACAAGAAGTTGGTTAATGCTCTATGGGCTGAAGGAATTAGCACAAAAAAGCCAATTGGAATGTCACCTCTATTTGTTTATGGAACATATGTAATTTTTCTTGGTTCCTTGGGAATTCCAGTGCTAAAATTGTTGCAGGAAATAGAAGTAGAACCAAATTATGCACAAAGAAGGATAAACGAGATGATGTAAATGCAACAAACAAGAGAAGAATTCTACAACAAAACACAAGTCATTTAGGATAAAATCAAAAATACCCATGATAGGAGAATCAAAGAAGATGATTTAAAACTAAAGGATTTTTTTCTAAAGTGGGATGCCAGAAATGAAGATAAAGGGAAACATGGAAATTTTGAAAATTTATGGAAAGGTCCTTACAACGTTGCAGCTACCAAAGGAACTCATGCATTTTTGTTGGAAGATCTGACTAGAGAAAAATTATTAGGAGGACCTGTTTATGGAAGGTTACTCAAACATTACTTTATCTAAACTCATTTGATCATAAGACACATCACTGTATATATCATTTTATTGTTTTAAACACTACAAGTGTGGGTGGCATTTCATCAGGAATTGAAGCCTCAGGTGAAGGCCATAAGTTCAGATGAGTTGCTGCTATATTTTTATTTTTCAATTTGCAGAGACTAGTCTCATATTGGAAAAGGCTATAGGTCTACGATTTTCTTGGCACCTCACAGGTAGGAAGCCATCCCCATTGGAGCCACTGTTAGGGTCCTGTAATTTATAGGATCAATTGATGATTATCTGTTGTTTTTTCTACCATGAGAGGTTGTAAATAATTATTTCATTCTGCAAATTATTTTCAAAAGTTCAAAAGAAAAAATAGGGGATAAAAATTGATATATATGTGAAAAAGAAAAGAAAAAGAATAGAAAATTAGAAAGAAAAAGAAAAACTGGGCCTCTGTAACGATCAAATAAAAATTTCATTTTTTAATTTTGAAAATGTTGATTTTATAAGGTTTCATACTTTAATTTTAAATGTTTTATATTATCGAATAATACGAGAAATATTTTTTTTAAATATTTCGCATAAACATTGCGATGGAATCAGCGATTGTGATCAACTCTACCCAGATCTATTGGAGGGGTGTTTTTGTTGGGGCCCTTGTTTTGAAATTAAATAGTTTTCTGTTGCGGAGAACAGGTGGCAGAGCGCAACCACGGTAGACAGAGAGCTGTCATGGTTGTGAAGAGGTGAAGGGCAGGTGGCACGACTATTGTGGAAGTAGGTACAGATGGAAAAGGGAAGAGGCAGAAGAGAATCAGTGGGACTCCTAGCAATCAGGGAAAGCAGCAAACAATCGAGCGGAAAAGAAGGAAGAACTGTTAGTTGCGCTGGCGATGGGATAAATAGGCAGCCAATCAGCGGAAAGAGGAGGTTGGCTCACTAGGGATAAGAGAGCAGGAGAGCTCTATTCATGTTGTTCTGTTCTCTCTCTCTCATCGTTTTGTTCTGTTCTATATCTTGTATTGTGATTGTA
Source organism: Pinus albicaulis (assembly GCA_034641835.2). Lineage (NCBI taxonomy): Eukaryota > Viridiplantae > Streptophyta > Pinopsida > Pinales > Pinaceae > Pinus > Pinus albicaulis. Next base: position 57,415,176 of record CM076571.1, read on the forward strand.
GTCAATTCTGCCACGCACGGTCTGAGGAGTGTTGTAATAGTATTTTGTTGTTAATGCATCACTTTCTAATATAAGGCTGCTGTTCTAAGTTCTGTCATGTGTTATGGTTTAGTGGGATATACGGCTATTTTCAATTTTTTTTAATCATTCTGATCAAGTTCATGAGTATTTTTATCTGTCTGGTATTTACACTTAATCAAAGTACTTAAGTTATGGATTGTTTGCGTTTTTACCATGCTTTATCGATATCTGACCTAACCCCAGCCTTAGTAAGGTCATGGCACGCCTTGGGTGAGACACTTTGTTCGTCGGAGCAGGGTGAAAGTGTCGGTGTTGTGCTAGACTACTGCGGTAACCTTTGTTGGCCACCTTTCCAAACTTGGGTCTCCCCCTGAGACCTCGTTTCTAGCCAAAAAATGGTTCCGTTGCCGGGACCTGAAATCTCATTCTGGAGTTAGATCATGGTATCACAGATCTTCGAGAAAGAAATACGAAAATGGTGGGATGGCCATCTGGACTAGTTGATAGCTCAACAAGCAGAAGTGAAACAATAGAAAGAGAAGACTATCAAGAATCAGATCCTCTTCTCTAAGTCTGCGAGTGATATCTACGAGATTTTTTGGGGAAAGTTTCCTGAGGAGCTCTGCAACTGGTTGCAGAGATTACAGATCAAGGCAGTCCCAAGAGGGTTGCGGATCGTCTGTCGCAAGTGGGTGCACTTAGATCTAGTAGCACTCCATCGGTTAGATTACAATTTGACCCAAGCTGTAGATTTCTGGGTGCAATCTACCTTGGAAGGATACATAGTAGAGTTCACATCTGAATGCTACTAGTCTTTCTCAAAAGTGGAGGACGTATTCAAATTAGGGCTGCGCGGAGGACTGCTGAGAGAGATCGCTCTGTGGATCAAGGCATTGATTGTGGATGAAGGATTTATGGAGTTCCAAAAAGCTGAGATGGAGACCTAAACCTCTAGTATTGGGGGAAGGGACTGAAGGAGAGATGCTACAAGTAAGCTGAAAGGGGGAATAGGGATATGGATGCCGAGACGTCTAGTAGGTTAAGGGAACGACGAGCACATCGGAGTGCGAAACTCATTGAGAAGTGGCGATAAAGGGCTATGAAAGAATTGGGAAGAAAACAAGGAAAAGGGAGAAAAAAAGGAGAGGTGCCTCAGACGACGAAGCAGATGGAAGGTCAGATGGGTTCCCAGGATATAGGGGGGAACACCAAGGAAGTGCGGTAGGTGTATAGGAGCCTAGCCCTAGCAGAAAAGGGAAAGGAGTATGATAGAAATGATGCGCACCCCGAGGATACATCCGATGTAGAGCTGCATGTTGTGATGGAGTAGCTATTCCAAGAAAGGCTGGCACCCATAATCCCAGGTAACTCTATTCCCAAAAGCTCAAGTAGCTCTAATCCCGACCTTCCCTTGGTACTCTATTAGCCACTAGGTGAAATTTTTGTTAAGTTACGGGAATTAAGTAAACCAAGTAGCATTCAGTCCACAACAGTAATACACTCTAGCAACCGTATTGGTACTACCATTTCGTAGCCGGGAGTAAGGGGATTTGTTCTAGCAAGCCCCACACAAGGAAACATGGTAGGATCATTTATTCGGTACCTAGAGTTTTTGGGGAGGGGTAATGACGATGTGGAGCAACACTGGTACCTCTGTGAGGCCATATGGAGGGCTTGAAAAACACCAAACACAGGTGAGTTGGTAGAATTTCAAACTATTCTCCGGGAGAGAGCTCTATGCTGGTTTATAAAGTGGTCTGAGACTCATCAGAACCCAGCGTTAGACAATGTAAAAAGGGATTTCGTGAAAGAGTTCAAATTACCCCAAACAAATCAGTAGTTTTTATCAGAGATGTGGGAGATCAAGCAACGAGAAGGGGAAATTGCATGGGATCTGATGAGGAGATTCAAGGATGCGGTTGGAAAACTCAACTACCTGATCGATCCCAATCACCAAAGGGATTGGTTTATCAAGGCCCTTCTCCCAATGACAAGGACCCTGTTGAAACAACAAAAGTGTTGAAGTTTGCGACAAGAAACAGTGAAGGAGGCATCCTGAAACATCATCCTTGATCCTAGTTGGAAAATAATCACCTAAACTAGGTGGGGCCCACACAGGCTATTTTTAGGTGTATGTCTGTTTTTAGACATGGTGAGCATATTCTATATATATCAGGAGGCTATTTGTAGATGGTTGGTCAAATGTGAAAAATAGATGAAATTCTATTTTCAAGATTGAGCGAAGTCTATTTATAGATCAACGATCTAAAAATAGATGCATGTCGGTCAATGTGTCTTAATAATAAACTCACAAGGCAACAGCAAACTTATTCTCTTTGAGCACTTTATTTCGGTGTAAATATTTATTGATACGGTGGGTTGAAGGAATTACGTAATTCCTAAGGGTTTGCTGGAGTTCATGCATGGAGGACTTAGTTAGGCCCAGTGGAAAAGTTCTGTGAGTTGGAGTAGTTCATGGAGTTGTATTCGGTTGCGTAGGTTAGACTCGGGATTGAGCTAGTTGTATCAAGTCTAACTGAATGATACACTAGTGAGAGTGGAGTGAATTAATTAGTTAATTAATTCACAAATAATAACTCATTGATCAACTGAAAAAATACAACAGTTAACTATAGTGCATGTCAGTTCCAATGGAAACCCAGTGGAGAGATAGGTGAAAGGACAAGATGGACTATCTGTTGTGACTATAGTGATGCATTGATTGCACCACACACACATTGGAGTTTCCAATAATAATGAAATAGTCGAGGGATGTGGTTATCGAATTGGTCTTTTTGGTCTTTGTAATCAACGTGTTGCGTAGTGGAGGCAGGCTAGTAGGTAGCAGAGATTGGTGCATGGATTTGTAAGATTGGGCCTGATTAGTGTATGACGATTGTACTCTACTAAGGAATTATGATAAGATTTGTATGTTTGTATGAGATTTTCATATGATCTCCATGTTACATAATATATAGTTGGGGTTTTCAGCTTCAGGCTTTCCCGGTTAAAAACTGTATTATGTGTGATTGATTATTTTTGTTTATGCTTCACATGTGTGTGCAATTAATTTTTCCGCAAAATATTAACAAGTGGAATAGATTCAGTATCTTGCATAAAGTTAAATAGTGTGATATCAGGTGGATCTTGGACATATACATGCTTAGTGCATATAATTTCTACATGGTATCAGAGCTGTGTTATAGATTTTCTACATGGAATGAGAGCAGGAATTATTTGGGTGCGCGAGTTTGCAGAAAATATATGAAAATTTTGATGAATTTTTTTCAGAAACAAATAGAATATTTGTATTCCTTGTGAAAAAATACCCAAATTGAAAAAAAAAACGGTCGAATCGGAGCTTGGATGAGTGAGATATCGTTGATTTGAAATCAACTCTTTTGTTAGAAAATTTCGCGATGGCTGGACAATTACAATGTGCGCGAGTTGGAAAAGGAAAGGTGTTCCTTAGACTCAAAGCCATGGGGAAGGTCAAGAAGGTTGGGATTCGAGCTAAAAATCTCTACAGACTTGAAGTAGATGGGATTTCTATGGAACTTCCTACTGTTGGGAAGTGTGAGAAAGCCATGCAATTGAAGCTTGAGAGAGAGCATGATTTGCATGCAGGTAAGAGTGAACCTCGGGATGTGGAGTAGCCACAAGATGAGGATCTGTTAGCACTCAAATCTACCTCAGGCTGAAATGAAGTAAAACTCAAGGCTACATCAAACCACGCTCGGCCTCGTAGCTAGCCCTACGAGGACAGGAGAGGGCTCTCTCCGTCAATCTCGAGAAAATGAGCAATAGGATGCGAGATGACTTACAATAAGAACTGATTTTAGGCTAGTAAAGAGATAGGTATGTTTGATTTTTGATTTTTTGGGTTTTCGCTGGAGTAATGGGAAAAACAAATTTTGGGTCCGGGGATAAGGTCAGACCTTTGCAGAGTTCAAGCTGGGGCGAGGTAGGTGATGATCTTGATGCTTTAAATTGGATATATGGATAGATTAGACCGACGAGGAGCTGAAGAGGGCAAAGAAGAACTTGGATCCTCTCCAAACAGCTGAAAACATATAGAACTAACTGAATTCAAAGGCCAAACACTGTAAACAATGGATTCAACCTTATTCACTCATTCAATTTAGTTCAGAAGCATAATGAAAGGATGGCATACATTAAACATGAAGAAACTTACAGTAAACAAAGAAGAAACACCATCAAGAACAGAACACCACAAGGATCCCAGCAAGTGCCGCAAAACCCCTGATCTTTCCTTAGCCAAAATATGAAAAATATGTACAATGATATCAAAAGTATCCCAAGAGTCCAACCTGTAGAATGCCTCAGAAATTACAATATATAGATCACTCTAACACCTTTCCCCACCTCTAGGGGTCGAATTCCCTCTTCGGGGATCAGTTTCAACCAATTCTAATCATGGAACTACAATCTAGGCAGCTAACAACTTGCCTCTAAAAGAGTGGAAACTGATCCATTACATGATTTTTTACTCTTTTGAGAGTGAATCTTCTAGAAGAGATAAAAACAAGCCAAAGTTACATGCCAAACATGAATTTACATCATAAAAACCCAAGAATTCTATCCATAGGCAAAAATGGTCCAAAATAGGCGAAATACTGAGCTGGCAGCTGAAAACTCAAAAAAATCTCTAGGTGGGTCGCTCCTGAACTGCGTGGGTCGCTCATGTTCCAGGCTGATTTTGAGGTAGCTCCCGACATCCAAATTGAGCTCATGATATCTCGTTGGAAAGCCCTGGATGTCTACTTTCCAACCCAAGTGGAATTTCTGAATTTGGAGTTGATTTGACCCTCCAAAACCTCATTCTCCCAGAGGTACTTCCTGCTGGTGCAAAAGGTGGCAGCAAGGTGGTTTTCATGGTGTTTTTGAGCTGTTTGACCATCCAGATTTTGTTCAAATGCTAAGTTGACTTCAAAGGATGCATAATTAACCATGAAAAATCCAAAAATGTAAAAATCTCCTCCAGCAAGTGTCTCAAAAAAATGCGAGCGCATGAGCGCGCGACCCACGTAGCTGCAAAAACTGTTTTTTAGACCAAAAATTTGAAAATGACAAAATTTTCTCCGAATTTGCCCAAATTCGGAGCGGAGGTCCTCCATCATGTGTCTTGCCCAGTCAATGAAGCCTCGGCCAAAATCCGAAGTGGATTAGGCCTTTTCCGCCATCGAAGTGCCTTGCGCAACCTCCTCTTCATGATCCTCATCCTCGCTTTGCAAACATGCATGCGAGCCCAGTAATGGCCTTTCATGTGGCGAAGCATGTCTTTGTCTCGATTGGCCTTCGCCAACAGCTTCTCCAGATATATGTTACCGCGTGAGTACGATGTCTACGTAAATTTGGTGTCATGTCACCGGGCCTCTTTCGATTCCACTGCCTCTCCTCACGGATTTGGCGCACCTCATAAAATGTGAGCTCATCCTCGAGCTGTTTGTTGCGCTGCTCCAAATAGTTAATCACCCACTGAGCCTTCTGCAATTGGTCTTTCAGCTGGTCATTCTCGGCCCTTTGCTCCTGGATGACTTCCCTCGGCTTCGAGCTAGGAGAGCCCGTATCAACATCAATGACTGTCATATCGGTGTCCCGGCCTCCTGATGGGCCCTCATCATGCATGGGCCTCTTGCCCCTGTCTTGTACCTGTACCTGCACTGAAAAAGAAAGCGAGACCCTTTCCACCTCACGTGGAGATAATACTCGCCGTGTCGATGAAGTCGGCAGGACCCCTTCCACCTCACGTGGAGATAGTACCCGACGTGTCGCTGCAAATAAGGCCCTGTGGCCTCGCTGATATGTCTGAACCAAAGGAGTGATGATATGCTCAACCTCAAGCATGTCCGGCTGGTGTGAGGGCTCTCCTACATCATGAACCGCCTCGGGAGGCTGCTGTGGCACTCTGAAAAAGTCTCTAGAAATGAAATCCTCCCAAGTGATGCCCTGCTCTGCCAACTGATGTGACACCATGATTTTGATCAAAGCGAAATGATATATACTCCTGTACTGTTGCACTGGGCTCGTCTTCTTCTGCACAAATGTCACCATCCTCTCTATGTTGCGGTGTATGAAATACGGAATATTCATCATGCGCACCCTTGTGAAGTGCATCAGCAAACGAACATGGTATGAGAAAAGACGAGCATACCTGCCCTCACAACTAAAATACTGAATGATGAGCCTCATGAGTGGTGCATACTCATCTCTCAAGAATCTGAATGGAAAAACTCTGCCCAAGTAAGCCACATATCCAGTTTTAATGTATGGCTCATAATGAAATTTCTCTAACTGCTTACCCTTGCTCCATTTCTCGCCTATGTTCGGTATGCCAGTGGCTTGAGCAATAGTCAAAGGTGATACAATGAAATCAACCCCAGCAAGGTTTACCCGATCACCCCACAAATGAAGAACAAACAAACGTGCCAATTCACGATGAGGTCGGGTTTGCACAACCATCTCACAAAACCTGAAACATGACAAGAACCGAAAACAATCCATAGCTAATGGACATGCCTGCAACCGAGCCAAAGAAGTAGGCTCCTCTCTGCGATGATCACCACTTCTATTTTCTCTGCGGGAACCCCGTGGCACATTACCTTCAGCCACCGAATCACTGCCTGACTCTGGCTCATATTCTGACTCTGTCTCTGACATATCTCTGATCAAGTTTTTGGCAATGTGTACACTGATATGAATGCCGTGAAAGCAAAATTAGGATGTATGTTTAACACTCAACCAATATTCCCATCGTCAAAGCACTATCAAGGAATCAAATTATGGATAAAATCTCAGCTTTAAATGGACTGAAAAAGGCACCATCTCTTTTTTGAATGCAAATGAAATTTTGACCAAATAGGAGCAGGCAACCTTCAAAAGTTTGAACACATCTAGTCAAAGGATAGCATGGCATTAATAGTAATATGTTTGTCTATGAGTAATGACCATAAAGATTTCAATGGGCCATTTGAAACAAAGACATGAGCATATTTTTACATTGGGCAATGTGACTCATTACAAACATGGGCAATGTGACTCAAAGGGTTTAAACGTGGTATAACAATAGCAATAGTTGCAGTGGTATAATGGGTATGAGAGCAAATTGATTTTGATGTTATATGGAAGGCTGGCCATATCACTGCCTTAAGATAGCAAACACATTCTTTCCACCATTCATTTTCATTTCAATCCCTGAAAACAATAATACTATGACTGTGGGGTTTTAAATCCTTCATTTGAATATTGGAAACCACCCATGATGCCACAAATGCGTTGAAAAACATCAAACAATGGATAGAAACCTGTTTGAAGATAGCTTGAGTCGATTCCAAGCCAAACTGGGCGTGCAAACTAAATTTCAAAACCCTGTGTCTGCGTGGGTCACGCAGGCTCTGCGTGGGTCGCGCAGCCCAGGTGGGTCGCGCACCTGCAAACCTACACTGCTGAACTGACTCTGCGTGGGTCGCGCAGCCCAGGTGGGTCGCTCTCCCTCAACGTGGGTCGCTCAGCCCCAAAACTCTGTCCACGCACTTCAAAACTCTGAAATCAGCCCTCCACTTTGCAAACACGATTTGGGAGCTATGAAATTGGTTCAAATGAAACTTGTTTGGCTTTTATACATGTCACAAATATCTTCACAATCAGATTTTATTTCAAATCAAACTTCAAACCCATATTACAAATGTTTTTTGTAATTTCACTTTTGGCTTTTTCAAATACAGACTTCCTTTGGCTTTTTCGAGGTCGATACTAATGATTTTACTGTCTTCTTGCAGGGATATGGCTATCTTGGCTAGAGAAAAGACCAGGGGTCTGCTTTTGACAATGTCTTCATGGTGGAACAATTACAATTTTTTACAAAATGATAATGACAAATTTCTAGTTCCAAAACAGAGTTTTGGACTAGAAATATATATTTTTTTTAAAATGCTGATGATAATAAAATAAAAATCACAAGTGCTGGACTTTCCTCACCTTGCAGGCTTTATGACTAGTATATAAATGACTCAAAAACCCTAGACACCAAGACCTAGGACACTTATTAACATTTTTAACGACCATATATATAATGACAATAACTATGAATAATTTTTTTGAGGAAATATTTTTAAAATAGCGCTGCAGGTATAAACATGAGGAAACATAGGATGACAGAACCCCCTCGTTAGTTCATGGCATGATCCTAGTGAAATGCAACGAAGTGGAACAAGCGAGACACCTAATAATGAATATGCAAAAGACGAAATGATCACTGACGGAGGGCTGTAAAGGCCGACTCTAACATGATCATGGAGTGGGAGAAACCACTCATGCATAGAAATTTCGCCAGATGGGCAGAGGGAGTGCATGCATCTATACCACCAGGTGAGAGGTGGGGCGACATGCATGAATAATCCCAAGAGGAGATTTTTGGGAAGGATTCATGAGATGGTGTGGATCTCATGAATTGAACACAGTATGAGGAGCCCACCGAGTAGCGGTAACGATGAGTTGGGGCCGGTGCCAGGCGGTCAAAGTGACGGTGTACGATCTTGGAGCGCGGTTCGAGTTGACAACAAGTGCAGAGTGCATGGGTGCAGAGTTCAATAGTGCAGTGGTTCTTGAAGACATGTGTAGTAGCTAAGAAGAAGTCAGGAGACTTTGATGACAGATGCATTAGACTAATTCAGTTGTTTGGAGGCTATTCAGTTTCAGAAGTGTTGCATGAAAGTATTGCAGGGCGAATGTATGAGTTGCATGTTGCATGCAAAGACATACCTTTCTTTTTGAGAGGGAGTGTTGAATTTTGTAACAATAAACAGTGAAGGAGGCATCCTGAAACATCATCCTTGATCCTAGTTGGAAAATAATCACCTAAACTAGGTGGGGCCCACATAGGTTATTTTTAGATTATGTCTATTTTTAGACATGATGATCATATTTCAGAAGTTGCAGGATGCTATTTGTGGATGGTTGATCAAGTTGGAAAAATAGATGAAATTCTATTTTTAGAATATTGGGCGAAGTCTATTTATAGATCGCTGATCTAAAAATAGATGCATATCGATTATTATTAGCTCTTAATAATAATCAGACACTAAACAACAACTTATTCTCTTGGAGCACTTTATTTCGGTAGACAGATTAGCTGTCAAATTAGTGAAATTTTGAAGAAGATTACAAACTCTAAGGACTTCTTGGAGTTCATGCATGGAAGTCACCTCGGTTAGGGCGAAGTGGAAAGGATTATGGCAGAGGTAAGTGATTTCTGGGTTATTATTCTTAAGCCAAAAAGTTAGACTCGGTTGAGCTAGTTGTATCTGTCAGGCCCGAATGATACACTAGTGAGAGTGGAGTCAATTAATTAGTTAATTGATTCAAAAATAATAACTCATTAATCAACTAAACAATACAATAGTTAACTACAGTGCATGTCAGATCCATTGGAGACCCAGTGGAGAGATAGGTGAAAGCACAAGATGGACTATCCGTTGTGACTACTAGTGATGCATGAATTGCATCTACATATACATTGGAGTTTCCAATGATAATAACACAGTCAAGGAGAGTGGGATTGCATCAAATTGGTCTTTGTAATCAGCTTGGACTGCGCAATGGAGGCAGGCTATCAGGAGGCAGAAATTAGTGCATGGATTTGCAGATTTCTTCATGATAGTGTGTGACGATTGTGTTGTACTGAGAGCTTGATGTACTAAGCTTTGTATGAGATTGTTACATGATCTCCATGATACATAATATATGATAGTTGGGGTTTTCAGCTTCAGGCTTTCCCGTTAAACAGCTGTGTTATGTGCGATTGTTTTTATTTATGCTTCACATGTGTGGGCCAGTTGTTTTTTTCCGCAAAAGATTAACAAAGTCAAATAGATTCGGTATCTTTTTTTCAAGTTAAATAGTGTAGAGTCAAATTGGATCTTGGACATATGCATGCTTAGTGCATATAATTTCACCACACAAAAAAAGATCAGAGATATTGCGAATACATTAGAACGAGGCCATGAAGATAGGGGCCCCAGCGAGTCCACAAAGTTTAGAGAGGGAGCATCGACGGGACCACTTCCATGCTAAGATTACAACATCAAATAACCTTTGACGGAGAAAAACTAAGAAATTCAACCCACAGAAACTCGAGGCCAAATGTATGGTGTACGCACTATTTAATGGAAGGACATGCGGTAACCAAGTGTCCTTGATTATGAGGCCAAAATGTGGGTACACCAGCAACAGGGGCACTAGGAACTCCACCAATAGGATGGGTCGCACAAATAAATACCCAAGTATTATATTCGCCACAAACATACACGGGGTTCCCCGCGCAACAAAATTCAGCAACGACTGAGTATTGCGAGATCTGCAAAAACGTGGGCCACTCACCCTGCCTATGCCCCATATTGCAAAAGTACTCCAATGTCCTGAACAACATATACTATGAGTTCTATGCATCTACCTCGCACAACACAGAGCAGTGCAGAGCTCTGGATGCTATGGCATAATGGTTAGATAGGCCTTCATATAGAGTGAACGAGGCTCCTAGAGGAGGAGGAGGAGGCATGAGAGGAGGCCGAGCGGGAGGAAGAGGACCAATACGATGCTACAACTGCGACCAAGAGGGCCATGTGGCTAGGGAATGTCCACTTCCTAGAAGACCCTGGTTCTCTCAGTGCAGGGTTAATATGCACGCAACAGAAGACTACCCAGAGCTCATCAAAAGATGGGAAGAAAGGGCCAGACAAAGAGGAACAAATCTAGTAAATGCTGAGCCAAGAATAATCGAGGCTCAAACCATGCAGAGTGTAGCTATAGTGACGCGGGGAGGCAAACGAACCGGGGAAGATGGACAAAGGATGGACCCGATAAAACTGGTAAGACCAGTATCTCCAAAGCCAACATTCAGGCCAGAGAAACAGAAGCAATTATTTCAAGAGGCAGCATAAGCATTTGCCCAACTTGGACAAAGCAAAGGAATCAAAATGCCATGACCGAAGGAAGGGGATGAAAACCAAGCCAATACAGGCACTACAATTGAAGAATGGTTTCGTCTATTTCTAAAAATTGTTAACAATGCAGCCATGCTGGAACAATTAAAACAGAAACTGGAAAGAGTAGTGCAGAAAAAAACACATCTAGGGGAATAATCTGTCATGACACATAAATATATACAAAGAGTGAAGAGAAATAAGAGAAGGACAGGCAAAGCGTTCCAGGTGAATACTCAAGTCGCGAGATTCCAAATCAAGGACACAATGCTTGATCTAGGGTCTGACGTAAATATCTTGCCCAGAAAAACGTGGGAGGCATTGGGGAAACCAAGACTAACATACTCATCAATTCAACTCCGTATGGCAAACCAGTACTGCATTGTGCCCATAGGCAGGCTGGAGGAGGTCAAAGTCGATGTTGCGGGAGTAAATACGTACATGGACTTTGAGGTCATCGACATTATAGGAGACAAAGATCCCTATCCAGTATTGCTAGGGATCGACTGGGCTTTTGAAAACTATGTAGTAATAGATTTAAAGAAGGAACTGATGATCTTTGAGGATGGGGAGGTCAGATTCACCCAACTGCTCAACCCGTATCAAGGCCCCTGATACACAGAGTCTGTCAATAACAGAGAAGATGCTCAGCTTCTCGACCATGTTTATCAAATTACTACAGGAAGAAGGGAATATTACATCAACCCAACGGAGAGAGGATCGATGAGCTAGACGAGCATTCAAAGCTCAGACCTAGGCTTAGAGATAGCCTGGGAGGACTGGCAGCAAGGGGGATATGAGACTAGCACAAGGAGATGCGGCTGCACAAACCATTATAAGAATCAATTGGATCGGGACGGAGTAGAGGTTACTAGCACCCGATGTAGGAACGCTATGAATTACTTTCATTATCAAAAAAAGAAGAAATGTACGGAGGATCAAGAGGGTCTCACTCATGGACGTGGCCTTGCAATCCCACGGGTGCAATATGGTAGAAAAACCACGCGTAACTCCTTTGCTTGTGATGGGACAAAATTTCAGCTGCCCCCAAGCTAACGGTTCAGAGGAGAAGAGGACCCCGATGCACTCAGAAAGGATCTAGGAGGTCGGATCTGCCGAAGCATTTGAAGAAGTGTGAAGATAAATGGAAAACTGCAAGATACCTGCACAAGTTGTGGGTCCAAAAATTTATACATTCCCTTGATAGGATTCCACAGTCTTGGTACCTAACGGAGGAGAGGAAAATGGGAACTCACACTTGGCAAGAAGTTACGAAGAATTTTACACAGTGATTCTTATTTGAAGGAAAGACAGATATAGTTACCCAAGTGGTACAAGCCATTAAAAAAGTACTGTTCTTCCCTGATAATCAGGAGGAGGACGAGCAACCACTCCCAAACCAAAACATCCAGCATTCAATAGCATGCAAGAAAATAGACAGTGAAATGGATGATGATAATCTAGAGGGGCTTCGACATCTATAATTTGAAGAAAGAGAGGGAGAAATGGAAAAGGAAAAAACATTTACACTAGTTATTGAGAAGAATGCACAAATACAGAAGATTGAGAAAAACATGGAGGCATACTTAAAAAAAAAGAACAGTGGGAAGTGTTATATAGAAATTTTTCACCATGCTCATTTCTCGTTCCTGATCCTGAAATGCCTCATGACAGACCCTGTGCAATGTTTCCACCATGAAGAAATATGTTAAGATATTCCATGAAGATTCAAAGAAATCTGCCTTGGAATATTACTGAAGAAACTTGGTCAAAATCCAAGTTTCTTGGGTTAGCGCGTTTCCTCGCTTCATGCTTGCGCTGATGCTAGATTGATAGTTCTGGCTTAGCATTTCCAACACATTTATTTCTTGGAAAACTGCACTGATCCCTTTCTGGGAGTGTTTCCTCAAATGGAGGATAAGCTTCGCCCTCTAGAAGTTCTAGGGTGACGATTTGGTTGTTAAACAATGGTGATAGAGTCGAGCTCTATGATTTTAGAGCTTTTATCTCATCCATGGGGGTTTATCCCTTAGAAAGTGGACTTTCCTCCTCCTTTCATGGGCTCCCAACCTCTTCTCCCTTCCTATAAATTCATGCCCCTCTTTCCAAGAATGTTAGTCCTGGTTGGTCATTGTTGGGCTCGTCTGAACTCTCGTTTCCTTTACATTATTGCAATGTGATAATGCCTAAGTTTTTCGGGATAAGTAATGCTTTAGAGCATCGATGAAGGACTCATATTTTAACCAAAGGGAGGCCTAAAACATCAAGGCCTGGGTTGTAAGCTCTTCCTTTCATATTTATCAATAAAAACATATGATGTTTTCTTTCTATATTTTTAGAATATTTTAGAAAATATTCTGGTACTCCTTGATCTGCTAGATAGCTAATGTTTATGATTATTATGTATTGGATTACGTTTTTTGTTGCCTCTTAATCATCCGAACGTATTCGTGTGCCATCAGTAGCAAGGAGTGAGCCTAAAAGGTTCATGGATCAAGGTCATCATCAACTGATTCGAGCACATCATTGGGAAAAAGGCACCTCTATCTCTTTTCTTGTCGCATTATGAATGCTAGTTAAGAAAGCTTTGCATTAGAAATTATCTCAAGTTGCTAGACCCACTCTAGGGCTAGAGAGATCGCCTTTGTTTTCAAAGGGGATTTATCTTGACAACATAATTGATGACTCCACTAGAGATTCCTTTTTCGTAAATGTTTACCAAGCCCGAAAAAGAGATAAAATACAAATCATTGAGGGTTTTTTACCAGCATGATATCCAAAGTACGATGACAAGGGCCAATTCGAGTCGATGGAACACACTTATAACACCTTGGGAATACCAAGACAATCCCTAAGAAGATGGTCACCCTTACATAACTTGCAAGGGAATTTGACTTTGCAATACTGATTGGAAGGCTTTCATCATCAGTTGCATTAATAGCAATGGTTTCTTGGTTGCCCCCTTGCTTATTTTTCTTCTTCTTCTTCTTAGCTTCCTGGTTACTAGAATTCAAACCTTCACCAGGCGAAGAGGAAGAATTGGGTGAAGAAACTGATGAAGAAGGTGAGGGGTCAACCTTAGGATCAATATGAAGTTGACATTGTTCAAGTGGAGGCGAAATTGGTTGAGAATCAGCTTGGACATTTGGAACCATGGTGGTTGAAAATAAACAAATTGGTAAACCAATGGTTAATATTAGTAGGGACAATGTTTCCATATACATAGTACCAACATTTCCAAAAGAAGGAAAAGGACCAAGATTCCAATATGAGGGGATTCCTTGATTGGTAAACTCAGGAACTGTTTCCATTAGTATCAACCTAAGATTTACTAAGGAGTTTTGCACGGGTAATATGTTATTCCGTGGGCAGTAAATTTTAGAAATTAAACACAAAATAGATCAAAAAGGGTGAACTAGGCATAAAGGATTATCAAGTATCTATGAACTGCAATACATTGGAAATAAATTTACCAAGGAATTAACGTACAACATCCAATCTCCTCGAATGCTATGTTCGGTGTATCAAGTCTACAAGGCGGCCGACTCGGATACCTATGGTAGGTTTTCAACCTAGTGGTGTCTCCCAAAATATACGCAATGGTATGTAGGAGTCCAGTTTGTAGTATTTTTGTCTAATGCGTAACCTTTCAATGAGAGCGCCCCAAATATACTTATCATACATAAATATACTTCCATACGTAGGACGGTATATCACCCCTGGATTGTAACACAAATCATTAGCGACAACTCCTATGTTTAACGATGTCGGAACACATCTCTAGCCTACACCTCTAAATGCCCACATTAATTCCAAATGCTTCTTATGTTATTTGAGGTTCATTTTAAGTTGATATTGATTAAAGTTTCAATTTCAAGGCACAAAATGATGTCACCTGAATACCTATAATGAAACTAGCATGAGAAAATAATCATTTCAATTCAATGAATGCTATCTAGTTTAGGGAAAAGTTTCAAACAATGTTGCAACAAATAATAACTCAGCAAACAAATCTTTTCCTAATCTAGATCACGTTCACTATCCCAATTCAAGTCAAATAATTCAAAGATGCAATGTAATCTATGCATACTTATTTTTTTTCTGAAAACTATGCAATTGTAATCTATGCACAAGTTCCTTTTTCTTTTTGATGAATAAGAATTCACTAAATGCACTTTTCAATGGAACGAGAATCTACTTAATGCACCTTCCAATGAATGATAATGCACTCAATGGACCTTTTAGATTTCAATTATTAAACAATGTAATCTGAGTTCAATGATAGATCTCAAAAATGACTTTTCAATGCAATCTGATCTAATGCACTTTAACGAAAAGTAAATTTTGAGATGAAAACTAAATGAATGTGTTGGGGTTCCTATGTTTTGGCAGTTTGGAAATGCCAAAAGATAAGACAACATCAAAACCGCTTTGGGATCTCAGGATCTAGCCCTCCTGGATTTAGAGAGGGATATCTCTATAAAGGTAAAAAAATGTATATCTTTGATGTTCAAATTAAGGTATTAGGCTAGTTATAGGGCAAAAGGGTTTTTGTTTGTTTGTTTGGTTGGGAAACATGAAAGAAGGGTTTAGTATAAGGTAAAGGAAATGAGTAGAAAAGGATTTTTAGCAATGGGGAGATAATTCAAAGAGATTATAAGTCCATTTGGCAATGGGGTCATAAAAGGGTTTACTTGCAATTAAAATATCCAAGGCTTCCAAAGGGCTAGTCATCTAAAACATAGGATCTCTTAAGATGATAGTATGGGATGAAACAATAAGGAAATGAATGGGAATGACAAGGAAAACCTTCCAAGGTGACCCCTTTAGAGTAAGTCAAGGGACAGGGCATGCCTTATACCTCTATGATCAAAACTCCTGATGAGGCTAACTCCGAAGACAACAATCCAGCAATCCTGCCGACTACTTTTAGACAATAGAAAACACTTAAGTTCAAACACAGAGTGAAGTCTGAGATCAGAGAAAGACTTTTAACCTTCTCTGCTTTTGGCGTTCAAATCAAAGGGATCTTATAAAGGCTAACTATTGGAAAGGGAACTTAGGGGATAGGGCTAATCAATAAATCTCCTTATTCTCCTATTCTTTCAACATAACCAAACAAGAAAATCTAGGAAGCAAACTGTAAATTCATACATCAGTAAGTATGGGAAAAAAAACTCTTTGACTGGTTAAATTATATTGAATTTGTTCTAAGATACACAAGTAGCAGAAAAAATAAAGATAAGAAAGTGCAGGAAGCATTAGGGTACTTGCAGAAGTATATCCTAAGCTAAATTTACTGTTTCTTATCAGAGAAAATGAAACATGATGTAAAACAGAGGGAAAACAATAACAAAGAAGAGACACATCACCATTGATTTAGATCAGGATCCGATGAACATGCTTGTCATATTAGAAGAGAAAAACCAGTCACATACATTCTTTTCCAATGGCTTGATATCATCTAGAAATCATCTTCCAGCCTATTTACAACTACTACTCACAGAACTCTAACTTGAACTTGCTTACAATCAGTAGTTTTTACAACAACCAACCAACATTTTCAATGTAATTCTCATGGGTTCTTATAGGCGAAAGGGTGATAGTAGTGGTAGATAGGATTTAAATGATTCATTAAAATAGATGGGAGAAGTATTTGGATGCCCACTCTACTTAATGGTTTGACATTAACTATGTGTACCCTTTCAATGAATTAAGAGTCTTTGTTAGATTCACAATAACTCTAAGGGTATGTTTCTTGAAGTACTTTTCTGACTGTAGTACTCTATTTGATCTTCTGTGACAAGTAAGGTGAAGATTTTGTATTTCAAGTCTTCCATACTTCATAACCAATGCACTGATAGTTCTAGGAGCTTTCTGTCAGAATAATAACTGTTATGGGCTCGATGAGGAATAGAGAATGTTGTGGGAATTTTTCCTTCTTAGGAAAAGAACGTTCTGCTGATATCAGATCACTGATGCTTTGAATTACTAGTAGGACTTGTTTATATTTATGATTTGAGCTTTATTAAGTTCTTTCATTGTCCTTAGCTGCAGATTAGATATTTAAACATTCAGTATCATGTGCTAATCTTGCTAGTCTTCTTCTAATACTCTTTAGATTTCTGCTGACCTGTGTTTGTGAATATATAGGTTATAGGGGCGCTGCAGGGTTTAAATTAGGGTCAATAACCCGATATTCAATAAAAATTCTTTTAAACCTTCTCAGAGATTTCTTCCTCTGCGATCTTCGGCTCTGTGATAGTCTCTTAGCACTATATATCACCATGTCTGTGATTGTGGAGAGAGTGTGAATCCACCATCCTCTGAAACCTGCAAAAAATGAAAAACACATTATAAAAAATAGGGGGAGTGGGAATGACTGCTTCAGAGGCTCGTGAGGGTGGAGGAGCAGTGAGGAAAAAAGTGGATGCAGCGGAAAAATGGGATGAAAAACCTGGCAGAGTAGCTAACCAGGTGAAAATGGAGATTTGGGCATGACGGCGAACAGGAGCCGTTGGATTAGGACAATCAATGCTCGAGATCACTCGGTGAAATATTTCGGGAGCAAGTTAGGTGGAAAATGAATGGGGGTGAGATTAAATAAGGACTGTCCGATCTCAGAGATCAATGACTGGGAATAAAAATGAAAGTCAATGTTTGCGAGGGCGGCGGTATGGTGGAAAACTGGGAATGGTTTTCGCGCAGCGAAATGGGTGGGAGGTGGTATTGCCTTTTGGAACGCGATTCCACACACTGATTGACACGTGGATTTCCACAAATACTTATACCGTGCGGAAGTTGCGCGGTGCTAGGGGGGGGGGGGAATTACACGATATCGCGCTGGCCGTCAGATCTTCGTCAGGAGATCGGACGGTTGTGGGAGAGCGTGATGGATGGAAAGCTGCAAGGGCAGAAAGGTGGGTAGGGTCCACGATGACGAATGATGGCTTGTCGCGCAATGGAAAGGTATCGGGCTATCGGGTTAAGCCCTGACTATTGGATTCTTTGGATCGGGTGGTTATGATCTAATATTGGGGTAGAGGTTTTGAAACTGGGGAAGAGATGTTAGACGGATGGGCGGAGCGTGACGCAATCTCGGTCATTGGTTCTTGTGGATTCAATGGCCCATATTCGTTTGAAACTGTAATGTCATGAATGGCCAAATAAATGGAGGAAAAGGGTTTATGAATGGAGGTTTACGTATTTAAGCACCTGATTGCAGGGTTAAGTTTATATGAGACGGGGGGGTAAAGGGTATAAGGCCTTGGGGGCTTAACACTTTATAGTGCAAAATATTGTTATTTAGGGAAAAACAAGGATTTTTAAGGCCAGGTAAGGGTTCCGATAGGCAAAAGGAGGTATTTTAAATCAAATAAAGGGAAATATAAGGTTTAAAGGGGTTTAGGATGATTTAGAGGTTAAAATGAAGGATGTTTTTGAGGGACTTTTTGAAGGAAACAAAGATAAAAATGGGGATTTTGTGGGAGTGAAATGGAGAAAATGGAGGCCTTTTTTAAAATAGTTTCTTTCACAAAACAACAGGGTTCATTAATAGAAACAACAGTGAAGATTCTCTAAAGGATAGAAGACACATGAAGGCTTCAAGAATGATAAATTTTCAAGGGAATTAATCACTTGAAGGCTTGATGGAAAATTTAGCCACCTGTTTTCTTTGACAAATTATTATAGGTGGCTAGCAGAATGCAAAAGCTATATTTCTTTTATGGAACACAAATGATTCTTAAAGATCAAAAAAACAATGACCCCTTCCAAAAGTGAACCCCATGTGTCCGTTCTCCACCAACAATTGTTTGAGAAAATGATTGAATCGATTCCAAATTAGTTGATCAAGTATTTCCTATAGAGAGTGAACCTCGTACCACTCAGGTTCTTTTTGTTTCTTCATATTCCTATGAATTGGAGGGAAATACTCTAGTTCACATCTTACAGGAGGGTGATCCTCCTATTCCTATAACACAAGGGGGTAGTCCTCCTATTCCTACAACATGAACCCCTCCAAGTAGTCTGGTATCTGCCACTTGTGCCTGTTACCTAGAATCTGTTGGCATTTGACAGAGGATCCGGTCAACTGTTAGGGATCCTTCCGAATATTCCTATTACTTTGGGAGGGAATACTATATATATAGACACGATTGTTTTCCAAGGCCCTTTGGACTTTAACTTACTCCTTGTGCGTGACTATACTTATGTCATGAGAGCTCTTGTCTCTTGTCTCTTTCGTGTGATTTGTTTTCCACATGAAGGAATAATTGTGACCATTGATCAACTTTCATTCATTGGTCCTAATCTGGCTCTTAATCAAACATCATCCCTAAATGGTCCTTACATGCAAGTGATATCATCCTTGCCACAGGTTAATTATGTGGCAACCTATTCCATGCCCACATATACTAATGATCTAGTCAGTGATACCGTGCATCATGTATTGGGGGCAATGGACCCTCATTTCCAGAATGTTGTTCTCCAGTGTTATGAGAGCCTCTTGGAAGCCATGACCTCTTACGGGCCATGAGAAAAGTCTTCGGAGCAGAGTTCCTTTTCTTGTGTCAATCTCCTTAAAAAATGGATTGAGATCTTTGGAGCGGAGTCCCTTTTCTTGTGTCAAGCTCGTTAAAATATGAAACAAGCTCTCTAAAGCATAATTCCTTTTCTTATGTCAAGCTCGTTAAAAAATGAAACAAGGTGTCATGAGGGTAGTTATTTTACTGTGTCCACCTCGTTAAAAAATGAAACAAATCCCCTTTCAATTCAAGTATTTGACTAGATATTGTAAAATCCCAGTCGATTCTTTTACTTGATCTCATAATTGAACCTTGATTCCATCCATATGTTAGTAACCATTAGTCTACTTACATGAGTGAGATGAAGCTTAGGGGGCATGCACCTCAAATTGAGTCACCATGCTGGGGGGATGCACAATTTTTTACAAGCATAGTTTTTCTTCATTTCAAGCTTGTGTAAAAATGAAACCAATTACAAGCATAGTTTGTCTCCATTTCAAGCTTGTGTAAAATTGAAACCAATTCCAAGCATAGTTTCCCATGTTTCAATCTTATGAAAAAATGAAACCATTTCTCATTACACCTCTCGTGATTTCCCTTTTATCTTCCTCTTCTGTTAGATGAGCCTTGGTTTTCTCATTCTATCACCACCATCTTCTTGGTTGATCGTACGCTCTCACTTGATTGTTTTACCATTCCCGGGGAACCGCTGCGATGAGTGGTCTTGTTAGCCAACCTCTTGACCTTTACATGTTTTGAGCAGTTCCACCATCACTGGAACCCATTGCTAGCCTTTAT
This sequence comes from Pinus albicaulis, assembly GCA_034641835.2. Taxonomy (NCBI): domain Eukaryota; kingdom Viridiplantae; phylum Streptophyta; class Pinopsida; order Pinales; family Pinaceae; genus Pinus; species Pinus albicaulis. The sequence continues at coordinate 57,435,520 of CM076571.1, forward strand.
ACCCTACCTTTTTTTCCAAGAGGGGTCAAATTTCATCTTTTTTCTTACTCTCGAAAAATTAAAATATTGTCGAGTACTTATCATTTCTAACTCGTTAAAGTGAATGAATTGGTGTGGTCTCAGTATACATTTACCCATTTTTCAAGCCGAGATTTACTATTTACGAAAAAGGAATATTGTGATCGAACATGGTCAAGAGGTTCTCTTAAATATTGTTTTCTACCTTTTCGGATTCAAGAGATGATTTACAAAATGGACAGGATGGAGTTTCCTTTTTGTTTCTTTTCAAACTTCTTAAACATGAAAATTTACTGAGTTAGCCTTTCGTTGGACTCGTTAAAGAGTAAATGTCAAAAGATTTCTCACCATGATGAGGCCAATTTCCTCCTTCCTAGGGATCATTAAACTTACTAGGATGGATTCATTCGAAGAATGAACTTACACACTGAACATATGTTATCCTCTTCATGTTGGCTATAAAAAAAAAAGAGGTACTCGTTAGCAATAATGGGGGAAAATTGCAAGTAAACATCTTATGTGTGTTTTGGGTAGCTTGTCACTATCGAAAATGACACTCATCTACATTTCGTGTCAAGTTGGGTACATCCTACATTCGTCACTTTTCCTTCGCGGGTTTTGGAAATCCATTTTCCTCCTATTCGATCACCATTTTTTGTCATCATGATCTCTGATCCAATTTGAGTCAAATTTTGCCACTATCCAGAGTCGTGTCACCAATATGTTTAAGAGAAGTCCTTTTTTTCCAACATCCTTTGCTTATATGACCTCTTATGTTACAATCTTGAATCACTCCTATCATCTTGAGATATCTGTCATTTTGTGTTAATGATGTGGGAATCATTATGGCCCTCCTTTGACGAATCACTTCATGTCGATTTCAACACATTATCTGGAAAGGTGATATAGAAGCTTATTTTCAGTACCTTGGAGCTTACATTCCTCAATGGAAAGTTCTTCATGTTTGATGACAGATTCACATCATTGGCCTTCAAGCGAATGATTCTGCAAGTGTTCGACTTCAACACATTCATTCGCACTTGTAGATTATGTTGTTGTAGCTTGAGTACCATTGTCATTATTGGTGGTTTCTCTCGTGCCTGTTGAAGGTTTTCATCATTGACTGGTAATCAAGTGGTTTCTACCATGTTTGACACCAACACAACTATTCACATGGATATATTCATACATTGGATTGATTGAGATCGCAGTGAAGACCCTAGATAACATCTAATTTTTGATCCAGGTTGCAGGGAGTTATTAAGTATTCAAGGTTGTATACATGATCTTATCTATATGGATGGTTACGTCCGTACCACGGATCCATTTCTATGATCCCTTTAGATGGTGTTTGTGACCATGTCTTGGGTTCATGTGTTATTTTATGCATAGTGCAGAGTCATGTGGTTAGGCATATTCATACAAGAGATGTCATATATTGTAGAATGTTGATTTCACAGGTTTCCTGGTGGTGATATGAGTTCTTTGTCTTGGTACATAAAGCATTTTAGCCATCACTCCCTGTTTCGCCTTTGTGCTTTAGGGGGAATCTATTACATAGTAATTTGTCACCATGATCATTTCCCGTTCCTGGTCCTGAAATGCCCTGTGACAGATCCTGTGCAATGTTTCCACCATGAAGAAATATTTTAATACATCCCCTGAAGATTGAAAGAAAACTTCCTTGGAATATTACTGAAGAAAATTGGTCAAAATCCTAGTTTTATGGGTCAGTGTGTTTCATGGTTTCATGCTCGTGTTGATGTGAGATTGACATTTATGCCTTAGCACTTCCAGCACATTTATTTCTTGGAAAAACGTGTTGATCCCTTTCTAGCAGTGTTTCCTCAGATAGAGGAGAAGCTTCGACCTATAGAAGTTCCAGGGCAACAATTTGGTTATTAAACGGCGGTGATAGAGTCGAGCTCTCTAATTTTCGAGCTTTGATCTCATCCATGGGGGTTTATCCCTTAGAAATTGGACCTTCCTCCTCCTATCATGGGCTCCGAACCTCTTCTCCCTTCCTATAAATTCATGCCCCTATTTCCAATACTGTTAGTCCTGGTTGGTCATTGTTGGGCTAGTCTAAACTCTCGTTCCCTTTACATCCTTGCAATGTGATAATGCCTAAGTTTTTTAGGAGAAGGAATTATTTAGATCTTTAGTGAAGTACTCAGGTTTTCACCAAAGGGAGGCCTCCAACATCAAGGCCTAGGTTGTAAGCTCTTCCTTTCATATTTAGTAATAAAAAAATCTGATATTTTCTTTCTATATTTGTCTAATATTTTATGAAAATATTCTGGTACTCCTTGATCTTTTAGATAACTAATGTTTATGATTATTATGTATTGTATTACATTTTTTTTTGCCTCTTGATAATCTATAGGCATTCGTGTGCCATCAGTAACAAGGAGAGAGCCTAAAAGGATCGTGGATCAAGGTCATCATCAATGGATTCGAACGTAGCATTGGGAAAAAGGTACCTCTATCTCTTTTCTTGTCACATTATGAATGTTAGTTAAAAATACTTTGAATTAGAAAGTATCTCAAGTTTTTAGACCCACTCTAGGGCTAGAGAGACCGCCTATGTCCACAGAGGGGATTTATCTTGACAATAGGAAGCATCAGAGACATCTACATTAGGCATAGGTACAACAACATAGGTTTCAACAAAGGCAGCATCTTCAGATTCTGTAGAAAATATTATCAAAGATTTAGAATACTTATCAACAACAAATGTAGAAAAGGAGATATTTTCAATAGCATTGGCACGAATGGAAGAAAATAAGCTCAAAACAGAATGTTTATCTTCTATAAATGCAAAATAATTACAAGCTTATTTGTTAAATACAACAGTAAGAATACCAGTCTTTCATCACCCAAATGCTAACAGAGGAAAAAAGAAGCATTTGGAAAAACATCAATGCAAATGTGACAGACTTGTGGCCATCAATTCAGGTCACCTTTGAACAGGAGGAGTTAGTGAACAGAGTTAAGGCAACAATTGAAAATACCAAAATAGACCTTGAAAATAGACCAGAAGAGGCACACAGAATGATAAAGCTGCTAAATTTGAAAACCATAGATGAACATGAAGAAATAAACATCGAGGACAAAACAGCGACATTCATGGAGATCAAAAGAGTTTTAATTAAACAGAGTTTTATGGTACAGTTGGAGAATAAATTTAAATAAATTGAGTTACAGGTTAGAAGATTCAGCAGGAAATTTTCTTTGTTGCAGGAAAAGGGGCTGCCAACTTTGAAGAACTCTAATGGAAAATTGATTCCATTAGAGAATTACTAGGAAAGGTTGTGTGACATAGCTGCTGATGCCTGCAGATTCTCAAAGGAAAAAGGAGCTATTAGCAGAGAATAATTTTTAGAAGGTTTGAAATATGATCTCAATATCTAAGATGAGATCCACCACCTTTTTGTGAATAATCCAATATTTGACACCTACACAGAGGTAGATGAAAGGTTTAGAAATATGGTAAGTTTTACCATTCTGAGTGAAGAAAGGAGGGACAAATAACTAGTGTTAATCGGATGAACAAAATGAAGGCATATAATTTCGGTAACAGAAAAAGAAAAAAAAATATTCGCAACAAAATAGCTATAGTCACTAGAAGAATTTTCCACAATTTCAATGGCGCAACATGTTTTAACTACCTTTTTTTATATTTTTATTATTCATCAGGAATATATCTATTTTCCAACAGAATATCATTTTTTAATATATTACATTTTGAAGTCCAAAAGTGATATGTAAACGATCTATAAATACTTTGTAAAGAGACTTAGAAAGGGTTGGAAATTGTATGAAGAAATGGTCTGCATTTTGATGTAAAGTTGTGCACTATACTGAAGTGATCAAATTACAGATAATACAGAGAGTTTTGTTTTAGGATTCCCATTTCAAGTAATTGGTGATGTTCTTTCTTATGTGAAATTGTTCTTTTTTAAAAATTTCCATATGTTTTCTCTCTTTATAGTTTCAAGAGAAAAAAGGGTTGAATTTACTTAACTGTTCTCTGCTCTGGCTTGTAAACAATATTAATGTTTTATTTCTAATATTAAGTATATAATCCATCTTAGCATGCTCTATATTTAATTGAAATAAAATCATATTCATCTTTCCATCCACACGTATTTTATAAATATCCAAAATATTTCCTATCCCACCTTGTTACAACTGCTCTGTAATTGTTATGTTTTATCCCCCAAACCTTATGACTCCATTCCCAATGGAATTTCCCTGCACTTTTCAACCAAAATTTTTAAAAAACCCATCTTAAAGTTAAATACCTAGCCTAAAATTTGAGGCAGAGATCTAAATCAAATAGAGAGATCCCTCTTTGAAGCTGGAAGGGCTAGATCCCAGCTTTAAAAGTGGTTTTGTGGTTACCTCTAAAATTTCCTCCTTAGCCTAGGAAAATTACAGAGTGATAACAACTTCTGTCCTTCATCTATGTAATCATTCCTTACTTTGGAAAGTGATCTATCAATCCATATATGGCCTTAATTCATTCCATGTTACCTTCTTCATGCCAAATTTCCTTCTTCATGCCATGCTTCCTTAAGGATATTTCATCCTACTACATGATCATCAGTGGTGGAAGACATCCACATCTCTTCCCTTGGCATCCCTACATAAGCCCATCCATATATCTTTCAAAAATAGGAAACGAAAAAAACAAAACCCTTTGTGATGGTCTTTCATCATTACATCTTCCAGTTTGCATCAACATCCTGCATATATATTGACACATCTCTAAAATATATCCATTTTCAAGGGTCTCCTTATTTTTTAGACTCCCATTTGAGTCTCCATTTCTTCCTCAGAGATATCATAGTCAAATATTTTAGTTCTTGGATGTTGATTGGCTTCATAGTTTCATATTCCATGATCTCTTCTTCTTCAAATTTCCTTTTAGGAACTTCCGATCATAGTTCCTTCAATTATATTTGTCAAGCAACTCATATTTCATATGAGAGCATATTATGTTGATTTGATCTAGTCAATGTTTGACCCATGCCTTCCTGCATTTTTTCAATGAAGGAGATCTTTTTCTTTTGTTCATGCTCTTAAGATAGAGCATTTATCCATGTTACCTGCAACTATATGACATGACTTTAATTAATCCAATACAAGAATATATACCTCATATTTCTTCAAGGTAATCTTGCTTCAACAACTTCCATGATTGAGAGAACTTCAATCCCTTGATCTACTTATTGACATCATACCATCCTTTCATGAATTCTTCCAATTAGGAATTATTGAGGAAAAATTTTCTCCCTTTTGATTAGTGAACCTTTCGATGAAGATTCCAATAGAGGATGTTAAGTATCCTTATCCAACAGATGTTTCCTCTTAATTGATGTATGATGAGATTTTTACCATATGAATTTCCCATAAATGAGGTTACGAAGAACGATCTTCTTTAATAAACCTATTTTGGTTATCATTCATGCTTCTCTATGATGATGTCACAAGATCTTTCTTATAATTCTTCTATGATGCCATGATGCATCCTATCATGCTCTTCCTAATATGATAGATATACTTTACAAAAGGTAAACTTGAAAACAGAAACTTGAAAAGGACCAGGTGAGGAACTTTGTCTCAATCATAATAGAGATATTTTACTTCCTCTTTCTTGGACCCTTTCTTTTCAGCTTCCTCCACTTCCTCAGTGATATGGTATTCTTCTCTTCCTCTTTTTTACTGTCCTTCTTGACCTTAGGAAAATATCTCCTATTGTTACCATATTATTGACACCCATAGAATTGAATCTTAATCATGTTCTTCTTCTTTTTCTGAGGACGAAACTTTCTAAATTTTCCCCCTTTTTTTTGTCATTGTAGCATATGCCTGATTTTTTTCACCTGATCCCACATCAGATTTTTCCTTTAGTCTGGATTCTTAAATTGTGCATAGTGACCACAATTCATGGAATGGAGTAGCTTATTTCTTCCCGTAATTACTTGAAGTAAAGTTACCCCATGCCTCTGGTCGTTCATTTAGTACAACTGTAGCCATTTATATATCAGACATGACTTCTCCTAGATCTTGAAGTTGATCCCTGATTTCAGATATCCTCATAAAGTATGAGCCTATTCCTTCTTATTTTGACATATTCAACTTGTAGATTTATTTCCTTAATGAGATAAATTCTCCCGGAGTGTTTACGGAATACAACTCTACTAGTTTGTCATATATTTCTTTTGAAGTTTCAAGTTTTGATACATATGAAATGAGCGGATCCTTGATGGATTCTATGAGAATGCTTTGAGCCATAACTTCCCCTTTCATAAACTTTGCAAGTGCTTGAGAATATTATTTCGTTGGTTGCGTGATAGATCCTTTGACATGATCCATGACCTCATTTTCAATGAGATTTAAATTTGTCCTCTTCTTCCATGCAAGATATTTCGAAGCCCCAACCAATTTGTTTCTTTCCTTGCAAAAAGACATTTTGACAGATTCAAATGTGGACATAAATATAATTAATTGTGAATTTTCTTCTCGTTCCACATTTTAACTTCTTGGATTTGATAACAAAATAGATGATAGATACCCTCTCCTTGATGAAGTTAGAGCTCTTCAAGAGTAATCCTTGACCCCACAAAGAGGGAGATAAATTTTGATCCTTTGATGGTGAAATCTTTATTGATGATGATTAATGATGACCTCTTGATGGTGTCCTTCAATGGTAAGTACCTTGCTTCAACGAGAGATAAATTTCCTTAGACCTTTTGATGATGATGAATAGACTTCAAGCTAGCTTGATTTGTAGATTTCTTCAACTTGATTTGATTTAGGGTTTTTGCCTTCCTTTGAGTGATGGTCCTGTTAGCACTGGATTAATTTTCAATTTAAACCTTGGCAAGCATATTTTTAAAAATTCATTAATGAAGGTGGGTCAAATTTGAAGTGGCTTTGGTAAAGTTATTTCAAACGAAATTAATGTATTTAAAATATAGAATTAATTAATTAATTCTATATTGTAAAAGGTTGTTAAACTACTGCATATTCCATTTATGGGCGATAATGGTTGATTAAAATCAATGGTTCCAATATAATTTTGGACCCCCTCGGTGTGTCAAATTTTAATGGAGGAGGGGGAGTCTGAAATGGGTTGTTTTAATGTTCCAGCCAAGGACCATGTGGCAAGCTGTGGGGAGTTCGTACCCCCCCCCCCCCCCCTCACAATACCGGTCACCGTTGAGGTACCCATCTGAAATCTGAAATTTGGTTTTGGACCTTGGATGACATACACCTCACATGCCATACGTGACAAGTTCAACCCCGTGCCAGGTGCCAAGGTGACTGTATAGGTGCTCAGCGGGGTTTTTTCTTCCACGTTCTATTTTTTTTGACACATCGCCTTTGATGGAGTCTCTGCTAAAACTTTTGGATGAGGAGAACCTGCGTAAAGACATAGGTATTCCTTCTCCAGAGTGGTGATCGGGTCATATCATGCTTACGACGGAGTTTTTGTTTGATGTCTCGCTTAATAACAGATAATCATCAAGGCCAGATTGAGCACACATTGGTGTGGCTCTCTAAATAGCCTCATCGGTATGTGGTTTTGATGGCCTTAAGAAACTGAAGGAAATATTAACTTATATCTAGTAGAATGATGCTACTGGGCAGCTTGCAACTACAAAAACTAGAGGTTATAAGCTTGTGTTGATAGTTAAAGAACTGAGAAAGGTAGCATCTCTGAGTCTTCCAAATATTTAGGGATGGTTGCCAGGACTACGGGGAGATGGAGATTCAAGCTAGCTCCCTACCATTGCTATTGTGGCATCATATGATACTTTGGGCACTACACCAGCTTTGTCTGTAGTAGTGACAACAATGGAAGTGGAGTAGTGGTTTTGTTAGAACTTACAAGATTATTTTCTCGCCTTGATGCAAATCCAAAGACAAGAGGAAGGTACAATGTGATGTTTGTATTAACCTCTGGTGGAACTTGTAATTACAATGGGACTTTCAGCTGCAGCATCAGGGGTGATTGCTGGAAGAATGATGGAAATGGGTGCTCTAAACAATGAAGAAAAACATACTAGTATAGGTATAACCATGTTTGGGGTGACCACACCCTGTGTGAATACCGTGAAAGAAAGTCTAGATGAAAAAGGCTATGAGACATTAGTATTTCATGCAACTAGGGTCAGAGGTAAAGCCATGGAAGAACTAGTAACAAAAGGATTTTTACAGGGAATTTTAGACATTACAACCATAGAAGTTGTTGATTACATAGTGGGAGGCGTCATGGAATGCAATGAACAACGTTTTGATGCCATTTTAAAGAAGAAGATTCCATTATTTCTCAGCGTAGGGGATTTTGATATGGTGAAATTTGGACCTAAAGATACAATTCTGTCTCATTTTAGTCACCAAAGTTTTCATGTGCACAATGACCAAGTAACTCTCATGCGAACTACAGTGGAGGAGAACAAGAAATTTGCGAAGTTCATCTCTACTAAGCTCAATAATTCCTCTTATCCAATGAGGATATTGCTTCCTGAGAAGGGTGTGTTTGCTATAGATATTCCTGGTAAGTCTTTCTATGATCCACAAGCAACGGGCACACTGATTGAAGAGTTAGAGAGATCCATTTGAAAGACCAGGGAGCGACAGGTTGGGAGACTTCCTTACCACATCAATGATCTAGAGTTTGTAGATTCATTAATGAATGCCTTCTTGGATATTGCTACAATGATGTTTAAAATAATAAAATATCCTCTTCCTTAAGATGAAATGCAAAGTGGAGGTGAAATTTTGAATAAGAAGGAAATTAAATCTCAACAGTATTTGATATACTATAAGATAGTTCAACATCCATTAAACAAATTCCTTGATGCTAAACTAGGTAGATGTGAGAATTGTCAATATTTCTGTTGGTTTAGAAGAACAAAAATGTCTAAAGGAAGGGGAATTTGTTACTCGTCAAGCGGTTCTTTCCTACCATCCTAAAACTTCAAAGTAGTCTACCCTTGTAGTTGTAAGCGATATATCAAAAGGAGGTTTGATCATTGAAAAAGCGCTTGAATCCTAATGGATGCCTATTTTAAAGGGGAGTTAGTGGGAGTTATTGGGATAGAAGGAAGTGGATGAACTTCTTTCATTTATCATTCTCTAAGGGCCCTTCCCCTTGGAGTTCCGAAGTTCATAGTTTCTATAGTAGAAAGTGGCCAAACAACCCCTTATATTGAAACATCTGATCTAGTATTGATTCCTTCAGTGGTGGATTTGAGTGGGCTTAATAGTGTAAGTAGGACTGTATTGTTCAATGCAGCATAGTTTAAGGTAGTCTGATTGTATTGATTGAGGAGGCTATTTTCATTTCACTAGAAGGATCCATCACTCATCTTCCAGAGGGTCAAACTGTTCTATTTGGAACTTGCATTCACAGGGGTAGTGAAATCCAATTCAACTCATAATAGTTGAATTTCAAAGATCAAGGAAGAGTTGGGTGACACTAAGCCAAGGAAAAATTCAAAATAGTCAGGCCAAAACCAAACCGAAAGGTTTGGAAGTAAGAATAGTAGCACTGCTCTGTCTCAAACTACTAGTGGATCACCTAAAGATAAGAAAAGCAAGCTAAAACTAAATGAAATGTTTGAGAAGGATGGAGGATACAAGTTTATATTTTCTATGGTGAATAATTACTATGCAAATTTGATGTTGATAGAATAAGAGATATTTGTGGAAGCATAAGAGAAAGTTAGGAAGTGGGAAGCCGATTTTCAATTGCCAGATGCTGAATGCGCATGGTTTCCAACATACATTGACTGTTGCAATTTAAGGCTTTCCATTCCTGGCATATTGAGCTCTTTGTGCATTGTTCCATTATGCAGAGACATTAACTTTAAAAATGTACAACGAGAAAATGGGAATGATATTTGAGATTCTGAGAGAGATTTTTGACCAACACAAGGCAATGAACAAAAACCTCTCTCTAATTTTACACAAGTGTCAGGAGCAGGGAGAATCGAAGACATGTCTGAGGGCCATTTTTTAAGATTTCGCTTTTCCTATTTTAAGGCATGATTTTGCAACGACTTTTGTGGAGATATGGAGATGAAATTTGAAAATCTGAGAGAGGTTTTTGACCAAAATGGGGAAAATAAAAATAACCTCTCTCCAATTTTTCATTTCTATCACCGTTGGGGAGAAAAAAATGTATGAGTGTACCCCTATTCTCAGTAGAGAAAAGGGAGTAGGATTAGAGAAGCAACAGTGCTAGTGTCGCACTAGACTTAATTATCCAGCAAAGGCGGTCCGAATGACAGAGCCAAATGTCAAAGCCACCGGCGTTGTCTCTTTGAGACTACCTCAACCACCTTCAGCCTACTTTTTGATTTACGAAGAGCTGCCAAAGTGAATGCTACAGTCGGTGTTTTTCCAGAGAGTTTTGTCTTGGCCCTTTGCATGGCCATACTTGTCTGGTTTTAATTTAATTGTAATCAATGAAGGTTTCCAAGTTATATTAGGGAAACTGACTTAGTATTTAGTTAAATACCGTATGCCTTAGCAATATCAAGTGTTGGAAAATTGGACCTTGTTGAAACTTGCATTGTAAGAACTATTGGAACGCAATAATTTTTGGAAGATGGAGCATCAATAGAAAGAAACCATTTGCAAGATACTTGAGTTGTGTCTGTCTGGTGATGTGATTTTCTCCTCTATGTTGAATGTTTCCACTGTTTTTCCTCTCTGCATATCAGTTTAAGTTGATTGTAAAAAAAAAAATTAGATTAAGATTTGTTGTTGGAGCACCTTAACTCTGTCTGTGATTACAATCTGAATGTTTTCTTCATGCAGTCGGGTTAAGAAATTCTTAATTTATTTTTAATCACTACTGCAAATTCACTGCTTATTTCACCTCACAATATTTTCTGCTTTAAGATCCAACACACATAGTGATCTTTCCCTGTGATGCTTTTGAACCTTTTATGCAACAAAACCAACCCCTGTTTGACTCTATAGCCCAATGGATTAGTTTTCTGTAGACCTGCTCATCCAACCAACAAAATCAATCAAAACCACCAATTTTCACCATCACTGTAACTAGCCTAATATCAACATTTATAACCATCAAGCTAAATCATAAAAAACAGAGAGAGCCCTCTCTGAGTCTAGGAAGGCTAGGTCCTGGACTCCAAAGCGGTTTGATGTTGTCCTCCATCATTTATTCTTGCCAATCTTATAAATTATAGGGCCACAACAGATCCCAAGACTTCTTTTGGAGTAGACTTCTTCTTCGATCTTTCATTTTGATACATATATGTGCAAATATGTACTTTTATCTCATTTGGTGACTTTTGAATATTTGACAATAGTGACTAAAGGTGTTTCCTATACCCTCTAGGTTTTATTCCTCCCAAAATTCCCTTGCTAGAGAGTATATTCTAATCCAAACTGGAATTGTTGCAAAGATTTTTTTAGTTGGGAAAAAGTGTTTAGTCTATAAATTGGGATAAAGCCCTGCATAATTGAAGAAATATGGACCACCTTATAATACACATGTCATGCCCTCCATACTACAAAATATCACAATGAAGAAGCCTTTTTCCCCAAATTCCATATTTATTTATCCTTTAAGCTTCCACTTATTTTAAATCCAATTAATGAGAGCACATTACGCGGGCCATAAGTCCAAAAAAATCCTAATTAGAGCATTATATTGCATGAATTGGACATGATGCTCTACATGTGAATATTGTATCTCAAATTTAGGGTCTTTGTCTACTTTTGGAAAAAAAATTCCTAATCTCCTAGAGTTACATGCCACACCTATTGACAAATATATGGAATTGTAAGGGGGAGATTTCATGTTTGTAGACTGACTGTTGAAAATTAGTTTTCCCCCATATCCATTTATGTTACCTCTTGGCTTAGCATCACCAAAGGCCACATTTCAAAAGGATAATGGGAGGCCTATTCCTCTAGCCTAATGCATGAAGGAATTTGAGACTAGAGACAGTTTGAGGAGAACCCTAGCTGTAAAATTTCCAAACCCTAGTTCTTATTATTTTTATAAGATATTTGTTTGCTGCCATTTCTAGTTCAAAAACATCGTTTATGACATCCAAGCATAATTTCTTGATTATGTGTCTTTGGGAGCTTATTTGGGCCTTTATTAATGGACTTCAGGCTCTAGATTGAGCCTCAAGAATCCTTGAACTCACACTCTTGGAAATATACCTTAATTCACCCTAAAGTCAAATTGTTATATCCTTATTCTCAAATGAACCTTGTTGTGTAACCCTTAGGGGGGATTAAGCTTAATTTAAATTGGGTCACTTGATACTTAAGATATACTAGGGAAGCCTCCCTTGTGGTGTATGTGTCTATCACTAAAATGAGGGGAGTCATTGGTAAGGTGACAGTGGTAACACTCATATTGTGGTGCTCAATCTAGACTTCTTAGTGAGATTTTGCATTAAGGTGCTAGATGTTGCAGTAATATTCAAAAAAATGTTGTACATGGACCCAAACACTAGGGTATGAACAAGTATCCTTCTTGTGTATGGCGTGCTATTAAATAGGGAACACTACATATTATTATACAAAAATTCATAATAATTCTTGATGACGAAAGCTCTAGTAAAAATTTACCTAATGTGATGGTCAGTTTTAAGGAAGAACATTAGTTGATCTCCCATTCAATTAGTAAAGATACATGATACACAAATCCACCCTCATAGAAGGTTCCTACAAAGGAAGTTTAATCAACTAAAAAATACCAAGATAAACAACTTATTAAGTTAGTAGCTACCTCAAATTAGTAGCTATTAAGATAGGTCGTTTTATATGTAATCCCCCTCATTCACCTTTTTCATGAAGGAATTTTGTGTTGCTAGCAAGGAAGTCAAAACCCCCTCTTTTTTAAGGTAGATTCCCCTTCCCAACTTACATGACTTTGCTTAATCAAGTAAAGGATTCAAAACAAATCATGCCATTCTAGAGAAACCTCCAAATCATGGTAAAAGTGCCTATTCAATAACCTCAAATAAAAAAACAACATAATTAAAAATAAATAAATAAATAAATATTTAAATAAATTTAAACATATATTCTTTTTACATTTATGTATTATTTGAAATATATGGTTGTGATTATGAATGATAATTATTTTAATTTATTTTTTATTTTAAACATATATTATTTTTACATTTATGTACTATCTGAAATATATCAGTTTTGATTATATATATATATATATATATATATATATATATATATATATATATATATATATATATATATATAATTTACAAGTATATCGAAATTATATATTTACAATAATAACAAAAAAATTAAGTAATCTATTTATTTATATATATATCATCAATGATGTGTATATCACATTAAAAAATTAAATTAAAGAAAGTATAAAACATCTAATTATGTGTATATCAAGTTTTTAATCAAACTAAAAATAAGAATATTCTATGTAGACAGAAATATGAAATTTTGCCCTGAAAAGTTAGCTTAATTAGTCGAGTCCTCGTCGTTAAAGCACCTTTGCTATTGAGATGTCACAAGTTCATTTCTCTCGACACTCTCAAGGTTAGGCTTTGTGGTTGAGCTAGTAGTAAGTGATACCATCAAGTGGATCTGCCATGTAAAAATATTCCGTGGATGTAGCGGTCATCGATCTTTGAGATCTGTGAACCACATAGGAAAAAAAAATATTATATAAATATAAATAATATTATTAAGAACCAGCATAGATCCATCTTAACTTCCAATCTAACAAGAGTCCAAAGGAATCAAATTTATTAAGGTGCAAACCATTCCTTCTAAAGTTGCAAACATTTCCACAAGTTTTTTCACTAAAAATGAGGTTTGCATCTTGAGAGATTTAATCCCTCTTTGGCCTTGGTAGATCCATATTAATATGGATCTATGTTGGTTGTTATTATTTTTTGATCTTATTCTTCATTTTACAACACTACAACATCTCCCTCATATTGGGTTGTAGAGGAGAGCCTTTCTACCCAATAAATAGGTTTATTGTAACATGATAATGTTAAGTTAGCTACATTTTTGTAGTGTGTTTATAATTTATGGGATTAGTTTATGATTAAATTGTATCTAAATTGTTAAAATAATTAGGAGATCATACTCACTCTAGACCATACCAATCTTTATATGGTTGGGTTTTTTTTTTTTTCATTATATTTCCTCGTGATTAACCTTGGCCACCTTACAATACAAAACCATCAAAATCCAATCACAATAGAAAATTTTGAAGAAAAAAATTACGAATTGACTTGATACCAACATAGATTGAGTTGTGTCTCCTCATGATTAAGCTTGGCCACCTTACAATACAAAACCCTCAAAATATAATAACAATAGAAAAATTTGAAAAAAAATTATGAATTGAATTGATACCTGTATAAATTATACAACAAGCATGTATATCTTGGATTCACCCCATATAACAATGTACTAAAGTTAAATAATGAATCACTTCTACAAATATTTTGTGGATTTAAAAACACAATCACTAATCACATGAACATGAAGAAAGATCAGTCACACACAACATAGATAATTTCCTGGGGAAATATTACAGCTAAAAATCCCACTATCTTCTATTGTATATTAAGCATGGATCATGGAACAATTACATACAAAACTCTTCTCACAAGAGCCCTCCAGTACATCAGATAATTGTTTCACACTGTCATATGCAAAATTGACCAACACATAGCCAATTCTCAGCCTCCAGACATCCTGCCTTTCTTGTGCAATCCCTTATGGTAAATATCCCTAAAAAATAGGAATTCTTTCCTACCTTGAATGCACAAGCATCATGGGCACTCCAATGGGTGTTTTCTTGAATGTGTGCAAGCAGATAATTCTACAACTGATAGTCAACTTCCCTTTCACCTAGAATGCAACTGGGTCTCCACTGGATCTGACATGCATGTAACTAATAATAGTAAATCCTCATTTGCATGTGAGATCATAGATTGTGAATTAATAAATATTTAATTCACTAGATATCTCACTAGTGTATCTTCAATTACAACTAGCACAACTGAGTTTAACTCACTTAACTGAGTTAAAATATTTACAACTTGCACCAACTCATGCACCACTGCACTTCTAACTCTGTTACAACTAGAATTACTCTGCATGTCTCACCAACCAACCTCTAACTCGAAATCCACTGGCTAACTGAATTTATCAATTTTAGTTAACTCATTCAAGTCCACATTGAGAATATATTACAGTTTAATCTACATCTTAATTAAGGGATAATAAAAACAGACATGCACCCAAAAATAGCATTGTGGGCCCCACCCTATTCTGGGTGCTTAATGCAACCAAGTGCTGAATGAAACTAGGTGCTTAATTCACTAGGCCAGGGTTTTGAATCTTCTTGCTGAATCTCAACGCTCCCTCTCAACAAGAAAGGGATTATCCTTCAACCCGATCCTATCTCTATGGTATTCGAATTTGCTCCTGGTGAGTGCCTTCGTCAGAATATCTACATCCTAATCTTCTGTGGGAATGTACTGAAGCAACATGATCCTCCTCTGCACAAAATATCTGAGATGATGGTACTAGATATCTATATGCTTGGACATATCATGAAACACATGATTAATCAAGAGTTTAATGCAACTCTGATTATCACAATGAATCACTGTCGGATCCATCTGAGAACAAAAAAAACCAATCGATGTCTTTCTCATCCAGATAGCCTCACATGCAACTTGAATTGCTTCCATGTATTCCGCTTCCACTGAACTAAGTGCCATGGAACGTTGTTTCCTATTGTACCAGGAAACTGTTGTCAATCCAATGCTAAAGATCCCCCCTTATGTGCTCTTTTTTTATGATGGAATTCCAGCCCAATCTGCATCTGTGGAGCCATGCAACTTCACTCTATTCGTCCGTTTATACCATGGACCATACTATGATGTGCCCCTTAGGTATCTCAGGACATGCTTCCTTGCCTTCCAAAAGAGCTTGGTAGGCTTAACCATAGCTTGACTCAGCTGGTTAACTGCGTAGAAAATTTCTGGTATCATGTTCACTAGATACATTAGCGAACCCATTAACTGTTGATAGACAATAGCATCCACTAACTCTCCAGAAGTAGCATCCTCTTTCCTCCAATTTCCTGGAAGAGGAGTATCCATGGGTTTGCTGCTCTCCATCTTAAACTTACCCAATATCTCCTTTGCATACTTTCCTTGAGACACAAAAAGTTCACCATCCCGCCGCCATGTTTTCAATCCAAGGATATAATGAAGGAGTCCCACGTCCTTCATTTCGAACTCCCTTGCAAAATCTTCCTTCCGTGAGTGTATCAGCGGCTCATCACCAGTCAAAATTATATCATAAACATAAATAAAAATGATCAATAGCTTATCCTCAACCAAAACTTGGTACAGGTTTTCATCTACTTCAATTTTGATAAAGCCCAGTCCAGTGAAATCACTGTCTATCCGAGTGTACCGAGCACGGGGTGCTTGCTTCAGCCCATACAACACTCTTTTGAGTCTGCACACATGTGACTCACTATTGAATATTTCAAAACATTTAGGCTGATCTATGTACACCTCTTCCTCAATTATCCCATTGAGAAACACAGTTTTCACATCCATCTGATGAATGTGCCAACCCATCTGTGTTGAGAGTGCAAGGATGGATCTTATGGAAGAGTACCTTGCAACAGGCACAAAAGTCTCATCATAATCTATCCCATCGATATGTGAGAATCCCCGGGCCACAAATATGGCCTTGTATTTATCCACATTCCCATCAGTAGCTTGCTTTACCTTATAGATCCATCTCGATTTGTCGACGGTCTTGGGACTATCTCCCATGAGCTGTTCTTGACAATGGAGTCATACTCCTCCACCATTGCATCAACCCAAGTAGGTTCCTGCACCACTTCTTGAAAGGAAGATGGTTAAATCACAATACATTTGATCATAAGAGCCATGTACCTAGTAAATCGGCTAGGATAATGTCTTTTTCTACGCTGTGAAGTAGGGGCTCCAAAATTCTGTGCATCATCAAGTCTTAGCCTATCAACTTCTGTGGTGTGCCTTCTGCCATTTTTGATGGATGGCTATGCATGAGTGATTACCTCCACTCCATGAACCTCCTCATGTGGTTGATCCACATCTTGAGACTTATCTTTGGGAACTAAGAGTTCCTCCTTTGCATGCAAGTCCAACTCCCTCTCAAGGGACAACCGGATGACTTTCTCCTCATCAAATTTGAAATCCCATCGCACAGCGGTCATTTTACTGTTTGGAAAATACATACGATAGTTATTGGGTTTTTAAGTGTACCCCACAAAAATCCCAACCTCAGCAGTCAGTTCCAGCTTCTTCCTCGCGTCCTTGGTCACATGCACATAAAGAGATTAGCCAAAAATCTTAAAGTGTGAAACATTAGGTTTCTTACTAGTGAAAGCCTCTTCAGGTGTACTCATGCCAAGTACTCTATGAGGAAAACGGTTTTGCACATGTAACATTGTATTGGATGCTTCTGCCCACAGATGCATCAAGAGGCCTTGATCATGCAACATCACTCGTGCTACACCCACAATAGTTATGTTCTTCCTCTTCGCGACCCCATTCTGCCATGGGTTATGAGGCGCTATGAGTTCTCTTCAAATTACTTCTTTGTTGCAGAAGTTATTGAATTCGTTAGAGATGTATTCTCCACCATTATCACTCCTAAGAGCCTTCATTTGCTTCCCTGACTCTTTCTCCACAAGTGATTTAAACTCACAGAACTTAGAGAATGTTTGATCTTTGCATGAAGAAAATCTAGCACTTACAAGAAAATTCATCAACAAATATTACCTAGTACTTATCTTTTACTATTGAAGCAACCGAGAAAGGACCACACACATCTATGTGAACTCTCTCAAGGATCCCCGAAGCTCAGTTTTCCTTCTCATGAAAGGTGGCCTTTACATATTTCCCCATATTAAGTCCCTTGCATGTGTATGACTGGGCAAGTGTACCCCTGGGAAGACCAGTAGAAATCTGCTACATGACTTTCGAGGCTCCATGGTGAAGATGGCCCAGTCGCCTATTCCATAATTTTCCCTCATCCCGGCTCACCACTTGATCTGCCTTGTGCATCATTGTTTCACAACCATCTACCTCCAGCTTGTAGAGATTCTTAACTCAAATCCCTATCCTCTTGGCTTGACCCGTTGTTTTATGTCACAGGAAATATTATCGATCACTAAAAACAATGTCATAGCCTCTATCCTCCAACATTGTGACTCAGACCAAATTTTTCTTCAAACCTGGTACATGCATCACATTTTTTAATTGAAATGGTTTATCTGAATCCCTCTGAAATGTAATGGTACCAATCTCGATAGCAATGTACGCCCATTTCAATATGCATCTGGAGATCTTTCTCCTCCAAGTCACTGAAAAGTTCCTTATCTTCCGTCATGTGAAATGAAGTGCCACTATCCAAATACCACACAGATCCCAACACACTGGAAACCATGCATGTGATCAATGCAAAGTCAACCTCAAATTGCGAGGCAAGGGCCTCACCAACTGTAGATCCAACAACCTTCTTGTTATTCTTCTTTTGTGGATAGTTAGTCGCAAAATTCCCATGCTCATGATAGTGAAAACACTTCACCTTGGACATGTCCTGATTCTTTCCATTCTTGGACTCAGATTTAGAAAGGAATTTCTTCCCCTTACCCTTCCTCACCGTGGAAGCCAAAGCACAAACCTCTTCATCCTCATTCTTAGATGAAGATCCATCTCTTGTGTTCCATTTGAACTCCTCCTGCACCAAATCTGACCATAGTCGTTCCCAATCTGGAAATTTTTCCCTTCCAATGACAAAGCCTTGGTAACTGTTCCAACTCTTGGGAAGTCCTATTTTGGTGTCGTACTCCCTCCAAGAGGATCCTCCTTGCCTTTGCCACTTTCTTTTGCCATGCATCAAGATTTGCAGCATCTGGCTTAGGAACATCTTTGTCAATGAATTCCTTCAAGCCATTGTCTTTGAGTACTACCTTCATCCTATCCTTCCAAGCAATGTAGTTCGAGCTGCCCTCGAGTGCATACTCTAACCTCAAGCCATTGAAATCCATTTCGATCTTGAATCAGCTGCAGCACCTATAAATTCTTTCTGCAAATTCAAATTCTATCTAGTCACAAACTCAACTCTTGCTTCACTCCTGCAATTTCCTGTGCTCTGATACCATGTAGAAATTATACAACAAGCATGTATATCTTGGATTCACTCGATATAACAATGTACTAAGTTAACTACAAAATCGCTTCTACAAATCTTTTGCGGAATTAAAAACACAATCGTTAATCACATGAACATGAAGAAAGATCAATCACACACAACACAGATAATTTCCCGGGGAAAGCTTACAGCTAAAAACCCCACTATCTTCTATTGTATATTTTTTTTTCTTAATTGGTCTACTTCTATTATAGCATACAGGTAAAATATTTACAATCATCATCCTTCGGAGTTGGCAAGCCAACTCCGGTGGGAAATTCCAATTTAAAAACAACAAAAAAGGGGCTGCCCCAGGCGAGGAAACCAACCCATGAAATAAGTTCAGTAATATTAGAGTAAGTTGCCCATTTAGGGAAACCAGCCACGTACATAACATGTTTAAGTCAAAACCAGAAAAAAAGAAGCAACAAAGTGATAGGAAATTGACTGGAACTAAGCATAGAAAGAAGAACCCAGATGTTAGGCAGTTGGATTATTGTCATCGTGAACCAGTGGTTGAAGCGGCTCCTCCACAATTATGCACACGTACTCGGATTCATCATCCTCCAGCTTGGACACCTAGGCGTTCGATGGAGGAGAGGATGCTGCGTGGGCGTTCGACGGAGGAGAGGAAGCTGCATGAGTCTCAATATTTGCGCTGGTGACATCCTCGTCCGAGCCCGAGCTACAACTACTTTCACTATTCAAGGCATGTTGAACTAGCAAGGCCACCATCTTGCGAGGGGGGAAGGGGGAGGCAGGAGAGATGGTGGAATTGCGAAGATGCTTCTCGAGTGAATACCAGAGCTAGAAGCTTTAGTGGAAGGCTCAGGAAGGTGGAATGATAGGCAAGTGGTGAGGTTGATGGGGTCCAAGACTTCCAACTCTGCCTGGTCGACGAAGAAGTTCACAGATCTGCCAGTAGTGGCAGGAATGGGAGGCCTAGAAGGGAGACCGCGACCACCTCCTTTGTGGCAACGCATACGATGGCGACGAGGAATGGTGGTGGAACAGGAAGGCAACTGAGGCGATGGGGGATGCGTAACCACGCAGCAGGGGGCTGAGGGAGTTGAGCAGTGGAGTAGGGGCTTAGTAGAGGCTGAGGTGCATGGAGAAACAAAGCTAAGCCAAAGGGTGAACGTAATGCTAGACTGAGCAACAAGATGATTGAATTTATGGTGCATGTATGGTGGCAGAGGACGCAGATGCGTGATAGACAGAGTAAATGAGAGTAGGACACCGTTAATGGTAGAGTGGAGCAAGGACGACGTTGGAGAACGTTCGAGGGTGGTGAATAAAAGCCTCATGCTCTAGGCATTAAACAGGTTGGAGTGGCCATGTGCGCTCGCATGAGGAGGACGGTTGTCCCACGTCTGCGTGGACAGGTGGATCCCAAATTTAATGCAGCATAACACCTGCATCCGGGGCTCTTCTATTGTATATTAAGCATGGATCATGAAACAATTACATATAAAAATATTCTCACAAGAGCCCTCGAGTACATCTACTAATTGTCTCACACTGTCATATGAAAAACTGACCAACACATAGACAATTATTAGCCTTCCTTGCTTGGACAATCCTTGATGGTAAAGATTCCTAAAAGATAGGAATTCTTGCCTTCCTTGACTGTGCAAGTATCATGGGCACTCCAATGGGTGTTTGCTTGCATGTGTGAAAGAAGATAATCCTACAACTGATAGTCAACTTCCCTTTCACCTAGAACTCAACTGGGTCTCCACTAGATCTGACATGCATGCAGCTAATAATAGTAAATCCTCAATTGCATGTGAGATCACTGATTATGCATTAATTAATATTTAATTCACTAGATCTCTCACTAGTGTATCTTCAGTTACACCTAGCACAACTAAGTTTAACTCACTTAATTGAGTTAAACTATTTACAACTTTCACCAACTCATGCACCACTGCACTTCGAACTCTGTTACAACTAGAATTACTCTACAAGTCTCACCAACCAACCTCTAACTCGAAATCCATTAGCTAACCGAATTTATCACTTTTAGTTAACTCATTCAAGTCCACATTGAGAATATATTACAGTTTAATGTCCATCTTAATTAAGGGATAATAAAAATAGACATGCACCCAAAAATAGCATTGTGGGCCCCACCCTAGTTTGGGTGTTGAATGCAACCAGGTGCTTAATGCACTAGGCATGGGTGCTGGATATTCTTGTTGAATCTCAACAATACCAACATAGATTGAGGTGCATACCACTTTTAGATATAAAACATGAACAAAGTTTGTTTGATAGATCAAATAAATATATTCCTTCAATTTTCAGCTTGCTCATTTTTTTTCGTATAATGTCTCAAGAGAATAGAACCCAGGAGGAGGGGGAATTAAACCCGCTAGCTACCACTTGAACTATTGTCTTATATTAAGGATTAAATAATTACACATTTCCCTCTTATTAGGAAGTAAATGGAATTTTTTCCTTTTCCATTTATTTTTTCCTCTTTGGACATTGAAATTTGGCTACTTTTGCTGCAGAAGGGGAATGATGGTGGAAAGGTGTATGGAAGGTAGAGTTTCTGGCAATGTCTTGTCTTTTTATGTGGTGCATCCTTGCTCAAAAGGTTCCCACCTGGGATATTTTGCAAAGGCATCACAAGTTTGGTCCTAGTTGGTGCTCCCTCTATAATTCGGATGGTGAATCTATTAAGCACTTATTTTCTGAATGTCCCTTTATCCTTCAGATATGGATCATTTGCAACACTATTTTTGGTTAAGATTGTTCATGGCAAGGTCAATGTTTTGAGGAGTATTGGAGAAGTTGATCCAGGTGGATATTGGTTTCCACCCACCTATTCCACTTGGACCCCCACCATTGTTTCTTTCAGTTTTTTAGTTTCCTTAATTGTAGCACAATTTACTATTTTTGGCAGTTTTTTGGGTCCTGAACTTCCAGAGTCGTTTTGAGGCCCTAAATCATTAGGGGAATTTTGAGGTCTAAAATAGGCCTCCTAAGGAAATAATAAAATAATATTTAAATCAATAAAATAATATTTATGAATTTGTAATTCATTTTTTGCACCACAATCAATGTAACCTTGGTTAATTTCAATTAAGAAGTTGTACCAAAATAAAATTAATAAATTTTTTTTATTGATGTGACTATAAATAAGAATGAGTTTTTCAAAAAAAAGTCATTATCATTGAACAACTAATGCATTTTTCCTTTGTACTTAAATAACTTAAAATAAAATATAAATATAAATTCATAAATGATTAATTATATAATATGTTATTAATTAAAATTAATATTATTTAAATTGTATAATATCATGTAATTAATGTACAATATAAAAATAATATAATAAAAATAATATATTATTTTATGTATGAATTTTATTCAAAAGATGTGAAATGACATTTATTATGAGTACTTTACTTTGACTTTAAAAGTACTCAGAACACTATTATGGTTAACCATGAGAATAATATAATAAATGTAATATATTATTTTATGTATGAATTTTATTCAAAAAATGTGAAATGACATTTATTATGAGTACTTTACTTTGACTTTAAAAGTATTTAGAGCACTACCATGGTTAACCATGAGTTTTTATCCACCATTGAGAATGTGACAAGTAAGTACCTTTAACTCAAGCAATGCCATCTCAACCATTAGAGATGATGTTATCCTCTAAAATGTGATTGGTTCTCATAAAGTGACTTTTGATTGTACATTTTCCATAGGAAGCCCATTTTAGACCTCAAAATTCCCCTAATGGATGTTTTTTTGGAAAATCACCGATGAGAAATGTTGTTATTAAAGTTGACATTTGTTGTTAGCTATTGTATTACTCGGATAATTATTTCTAATGAGGTATCGTATGTGTCAAACGAAGATCGTATGCCAAAGTTACGACACGAGGAAATTGATGTACCAACTTATCCCAACGAGGCCCATAGTTTGGCATTTCATCTCCTAGGGTTAGGTTTTTGGATGTTTAGGGTTTTTAATTGTTTCTCAATAATAAATAGGCCTTCGAGCCTCATCGTAACACAGTTCAGAGGCATGTAGCTGCCACATCTTTTATCAGAGATAAGCTACCATCGCCTTAGCTAGTTTATGCCCATTCTGTCTGTAAGCATATTTCAGTTATTGGATATTAATGAAATGAAGTTTTATTTATGTTTCATCTCTGCGTTTATTTTTATTTATGTATTTTATTTCGTTCTTGCATAAATCTAGATTAGAATTTGGGTACAAAACATAAATACTAAACCCTTCAAGGCCTCGCCTCTTCTCCTCTGTTGGGGTACAAGAAAACTAGAAATAATGGAATTTTTCAAAACTTAACATCCTTTCTAGATCAGGTGGCCACTGAGGCCTTGGCCATTCTTTCACATTTCCCCCTATCTTGTTATATATGCAAAACTAGATCAGTTATCGTAGAAGAACCTGATAAGTCATGCCCATGTGGTTTCTTTAATGGGGCCTTGAAAGGGGCCGATCAAATATGTGGAGGAGACTTTATTTTATTTTTAAATGAGCAACACTTCTTCAAAGTTTCCATGGGTATTGGGAGGGGCACAAAAAACCTAGTCAGCCTGTTTAGATGTCGCTCTTTGATGGCTTTCGTAAGGGAAAATGGTTGTGACCCATTACAAGTTTTTGGTGATTCTTTTGATCCGCATTTATGAAGGAACGCAAAAAAATACATATATAACCATAAATTCAAAGATGCAGCGGAAATAACACTTTATTTCATTGATGACAAAGCACTGAAATTTGCTTACAGACAGAATGGAAATAATCTAGCTAGGGCACTGGTAGCTATCTCTGAGAAGAGATGTGGTGGCTACTGGCCTCTGAACTGAATTACAATGAGGCTCGAGGGTCTATTTATTATTTAGAAACAATGGAAAACCATAACAATCCAAAACCCTAACCCTAGGAGATGAAGCGCCAAAACTATGGGCCCTGTTTGGGTAAATTGGTGTTTCAACTTCCCAGGGACGTAACTTTGGCATACGATCTCTGTTTGACGCGAACCATACCTCGTTAGAAAGATCTATTCAAGGAATACAAATTTTGAGTGAACAACATCAATCCATGGACCCATGTTGCTCCCGATTTTCCAAAAAAACATCGTTTAGGGCCTCAAAACGGCTCCGGAAGTTCAGGACCGAAAAAACTGCTAAAAATAGTAAGTTGTGCCGAAACTGAAAAACTGAAAGAGACAATGGTGGGGCCCCAAGTGGAATAGGTGGGTGACCACCAACATCCACTTGGATCATTCCTCCCCCCTTATGAAGCAATGTTCCCCGTTGTGTTAAGTTCCTCCATGAGATGAGGAAACTTCTGTTGAACTTGGTCCCTGGTGAACCACTTTCCTTGGTGCAGGAGTTGGCCAGCTTTGACAACCCGATACAGTTGGATATTCTGTTGGCGAGTGTTCTTGATTTGCATGTCCATGATACAATCTGTGGTGGTTTGTTCCATGCAACCTAGGTTTAACTCTATTGGTGTGAGTTGTTCTGCAATGTCAAAGGTGTCCAGTAGAGGTGGGAAGTAAGGATGAAGGCGGTCCACATTAAATATTGGGTGTAGACCAAGGAATGGTGGAATAATGAGCTCGAAGGCATTGTTCCATACAGCCTTGGTGATGGTTTACGACCTGTATCAGAGTGGGCAAAGCTTGCGGTGGGGTCTAGTGAGGCGCTCCTTCTGCAAATGTAGCCACACTTTGTCGCCCACCTGGAAGTTTGTGGCACTCGATGTTGATCATGGTGTTGCTTGTACTTAGCATTGGCTCTGTCCAATATGTCATGAAATTGTTGGCGGATGTGTTGAATGCGCTTGATGAAGCTATTTTCTTTGTCAAGTTCAGATTGGACATGAGCTGAATCGGCCTAAGTAGCTGCAAATGGCATGGCTACGTCAATGGGACATAGTGGCTGGAATCCCAAGCCCACCTGAAAGGGGCTGTGGTCGATTGAGCTGGAGAGCCCGATTTTAACTATGTTTTACATAGGGGAGGCTCTCGTCCCATGTGCGTGGATGCTTTGAATTGTAAATGCGTAGAATGTATACAATCATTCTGTTGACGACCTCTGTCTGGCCATCTGTTTGGGGATGGAACAATGTGGACTTGGTGAGTTTGGTGTCCAGCATTGATCAGAGGTTGGACCAAAATGTGTTGAGGAACCTGCTATCCCGATATGATATGATAGACTGTGGGATCCCAAAGTGCACCCACACTCGTTCAAAGAAGAGTTTAGCAGTGGCTTCTATTGTGATATTTTTCTTGCAGGCTGCTATAATGGCCATCTTCAAGAATCTGTCGACGACCATGAAAACACAATCATTTCCATGCATAGTAGAAGGTAGGCCTGACATGTAATCCATGGAGATGGATTCCCAAGGTTGACTAGGGGTAGGTAGCGGAGTATATAGACCTTGCTTCTTGATGGTCGGTTTGGTGATGGCACAAGCAGTGTAGGATCTGATGTGCTTCTCGACATCCTTTAGAAAGTTCGGCCAATAGAAATACTTCTGAAGTACTGCTACTATTTTCTCGACCCCGAAATGCCCAGTGACTCGACTGTAGTGTGATTCCCATACCATCTTGGCATGCTCACTTGAAGGAACACAAAGGTGTCCCAGGTGACATAAAAGTGCATCTTGGAGGTGAAAATTTGGAACTTGCGTACCCCCCAAGAGTGCCTTGTATGTGTGGCTGAATTCTAGGTCGCTCTCATAGAGAAGTAGCCAATCAGAAGTCTCATGCCCACACGAGTTGAGAACGGCGGTGAGCGTCACGATCAGTGGTCGGCTGAGGCAGTCTGCAACATTATTGGTGCTACCCTTCTTGTACTTGAAGTTAAAATGAAACTGTTGCAGATATGTGGACCACTTTTGATGGCGATCATTCTGCAACTTCCCTTGTGTCTGTATGAACTACAGGGAGCTGGTGGTCTGTGTGGATGATTGTTTCCTTCCCCAAAATGTAATGCTTCCATTGTCGACAAGATTGCACAATGGAATAAATTTCTTTATCATAAGTGGGATACTTGCGAACTGTGTCAGACAGTGTCTCACTATGATATGCCACTGGATGTCCCTGTTGAGTAAGAACTACCCCAATAGCATAGTCAGAGGCATCTGTCTCCATCTCAAATGGTTGTTGCAAGTCTGGTAATGTGAGCACTGGGGCAGAACAGAGGCAATTTTTCAATTCTGTGAATGCCTTCTGTTGAGATTCCGACCAAAATAAGTTTTCTCTAGCTCCTCCCTTGGTGACTTGACTCAAGGGCCAAGTGATCTGAGAGAATCCCAACACGAACCTATGGTAGAAATTAGCAAGACCCAAAAAGCTGCGAAGCTCTGTTATAGTGGTTGGCGCTGGCCAATCCCGAATGACTTGGATCTTGGTTGAATCCACTTGCACCCCCCCTTCATTAATAATGTATCCCAGATATTGAACCTGGGTCATGCCAAACGTGCACTTCTCCAAATTGGCACACAACTTGTGTTTCCGTAGTGTTTGGAGAAATTGTCGGATGTGGTGAATGTGCTCTTCCAAAGTCTGGCTGAAGATCAGAATTTCATCCAAGTACACCACTACAAATGTGTTGGTGAATGGCCGCAATATGTCATGCATCAACCTCATGAAGGTTGCAGGAGCATTCGTCAACCCGAAAGGCATGACCAGCCATTCGAAAAGGCCTTCCTTGGCTTTGAAGGCAGTCTTCCACACATTGGAGGGTTCGATTGGTACCTAGTGATACCCAGACTTCAAGTCGATCTTGTTAAAATATTTTTCCCCTTTGAGTTGGTCCAAAAGGTCATCAATCTGTGGGATCAGGTACCTATTCTGGACAATGATCTTGTTCAATGTCTGATAGTCAATACAGAGTCTCCACGTCCCATCCTTCTTCTGTACCAACATGATCGGGCTCCCACAGGGCGATGAACTTGGTCGGATGTGACCTTTCTGCAGCAGCTCCTGAATCTTCCTCTTGAATTCATCTTTCTCCAGAACAGAGCACTGATAGATCGGTGTATTGGGTAGCGGCGCACTTGGGGTCAGATCAATCGGGTGTTTGACCTGACAGTGCAGAGGAACCCCTGTCGGTGAGGTGAAGATGTCCCCGTACTCCTCCACAACCTTGTCCATTTGTTGTTGTCATGCAGAGGAGCCTTGTCTGGAGGTCGTGGCCACAGTCTTCTTCTTGCCCTGGGGGCGGATCGTCAGGAAAAAAAATTTCCTACTTTGGGAAATGAGCTTACTACATTGTTTTGCAGTAATTAAAGAGATAGCAGCAGGAGGTGGTACCTCTGGTATCCTGTACAACTTATTTCCCAAAGTAACAATAACAGCACAAGGTCGAGACTCATACACAACATGGCACTTCCACAAGTATGGTTATCCTAATAATACATCAGAAACATCAAAAGGAGCAACGTCACATAATACCTCATCCATGAAGGGCTTGATGCTATAGGGAAGGCGGCACTGCTGGCTGACGCAAAGATCTCGTCCTTGGTGAAGCCATCTGATGGTGTATGGATGTAGGTGAGCTGTGGTCGGCAAGCAAAACCGCTTCATGAAATCTGATGAAATGAGGTTCTTTTGGCTCCCATTGTCGACAATGAATTGTATCGAGGAGCCCTTTACCCACATCTGGAAGTGGAAGAGACATTCCTCTGGATCTTCTGGTTCCTCCTTCTAGATCTTCATAGTGGCAACAGTGGCGTTGGGCTCCACATTAATAATCTGTTTCCATTTGTTATTCCCCTTGTTAGGTTATGATTCAGAGTCGGAGCATGCATCTGACTCACAAGCCCTCATCTCAGCCACCAGTGACTGCTTGGCCCGACACTCACTTGTGTTGTGAGTGGAGCTCTTATGGAACTCACACCACTTTCCCATGTCCGTCTTTGGCTTTGTGGTGTTTTTCTTTGCTTGTGGCTTTGACAGGTTGTCTTGAGCCGCCATGCCTTGGTTCTGTCCTTTATTCTGCGGTTTGGGAGCACCTTTCCCTTGCTTTTTATTCGCATATCCAAAGTCTCGCTTCTTCTATTTGAATTTCTGCTCAATCTTGGCAGCATACTGGTATGCCGTACCAAGCGAGGAGATGTCGAGGAACTCCATTTCCTCCTGAATGTATCTCTGTAGACAACTACGATAATTTAGCACCAGTTGTTTCTCTGAATATTTGATACCCAACTTTGTGCGCAGGGTATGGAACATATTCATCAGCTCATGCACATCTTGATCCCTTTTTTGTCGCAGCATGGTCCATTGTATGTACTTGTCCTCATAGCTCTCCACTGGATAATATTGTTCCTTGATGGCGTCTCAGAAAGAATTCCAAGTGGGTACGTCCAAGAACAGAGAGGGTTCTGTCTCATCCTTTTTCTCACTATAGGTTTCCCACCAGTCCTTGACATGGGGGGTAGCTTTAAGGAGTGCAAAAACAATCTTCTCCCGGTCGGAAAAGTCATGAACTGAGAAATATCATTCTAATAGATTCAACCATATATCTATGGCATCTGCATCTATTTGACCCTCAAATATGGGAATGTCAAAATTTACTTGTACCTTAAAAGGAGTCGCACCTCCAGAGTGGCTGTTGGATGTAGATGTGCCGCTGGTGGGCAGCCGTTGAAGGATCTGTGCAAAGTTACCCATCATCGCATTCCTTTGTTTTTCGA
This sequence comes from Pinus albicaulis, assembly GCA_034641835.2. Classification (NCBI taxonomy): domain Eukaryota; kingdom Viridiplantae; phylum Streptophyta; class Pinopsida; order Pinales; family Pinaceae; genus Pinus; species Pinus albicaulis. The sequence continues at coordinate 57,464,524 of CM076571.1, forward strand.
GGGCCTCTTCGAGCAATATTTTGATAGGATCTCTTACTCCCTCATCTTTATTTTCGTCCCCCATGGGTGTCCGTCGAGGTTTACGAGGTTAATCTTGCAAAGGTTCCACCAGATCGAGCCCTAACTCCTTATACCCCGACCGTGTTGGGGACATGCAAAGAAGGATCGAGAAAAAGCAAACCGCTCTGATACCATTGTCCGGATTTATGCAGGAATGCAACAGAATACACATATAACCATAAATTCAAAGATGCAACGGAAATAACACTTCATTTCATTAATGACAAAGAACTGAAATTTGTTTACAGACATAATGGAAATAATCTAGCTAGGGCGCTGGTAGCTATCTCTAAGAAGAGATGTGGCGGCTACAGGCCTCTGAACTGAATGAGGCTCGAGGGCCTATTTACTATTGAGAAATAGTGGAAAACCCTAAACATCCAAAACCCTAACCCTAGGAGATGAAGCGCCAAAACTATGGGCGCCGTTTGGGTAAATTGGTGTATCAACTTCCCGGGGACGTAACTTTGGCATACGATCTCTGTTTGACGTGAACCATACCTCGTTAGAAAGATCTATTCAATGAATACAAATTTTGAGTGAGAAACATCGATCCATGGACTTATGTTGGTCCTGGTTTTCCCAAAAAATGTCGTTTAGGGCCTCAAAATGGCTCCGGAAGTTCAGGACCCGAAAAACTGCTAAAAATAGTAAGTTGTGCCGAAACTGAAAAATTGAAAGAGACAATGGTGGGGCCCTAAGTGAAATAGGCGTGTGACCACCATTATCCACTTGGATCATCTTTATTGGTCATCAACTAGGTTAATGAGATTCAACAATGTCACAACTTGCATTTGTTCACATTCTGGAGGATTTACTAAGGTTAAAAATCTCTTCTGATCTTTTTTCTTGCTCTCATATTTATAGGGAAGGAAATAGTGAGGTAGATCGACATTCTAAGGAAGGCCTTCAATTTGCTACGAGGTTATGGTCAATTGAAGAATGGATGAATGTTGAGTACTTCTCATTCTACCACCATCCTTTTATGGAAAAACCTGATGCTCTGTTTTAGTTGTTGATTTCATGATTATTGTATATATTTTTGAAATTTACTTTTTGTTGGATCTATTTTTGACTCTGTGCTACAAGCCTTAATGGTTAATTACTCTGTAAATTTTGAGAGGCTATAATTTGTGGCAACGATATTTTTGGATGGTCTGTTGTTGACCCATGTGGGTTATCTTGTATTGGAGGTGATAATTTTGTTGGACTATATTTTCACATGTCTTACCATAGAAAAGATTTGGGCATATCTTTCTTGAATACACACATTAATGTGTCTATACAAAATGTAATTTTATTTATTCTATTAAAAAAAAAACAAACCAAGAAAAAAACCAAATAAACAAACATTCTAAATTGTTATTAACACTTTTGAATTCTATTAATGTAAATATTACTTGATCTCCCCAATTTTATCACTAATACTAAACTAGCACAAAAAAAAAACAAACATTCTAAATTCTTATTAACACTTTGAATGAGCGAATGAATGAGGGAATTTTAATGACGTCCATGAGACCCATCGATCTAAGGGACCTAGACTCCAAACCAAACAAAACATCACAATCTCAATTTTCCCTTTAAAACAACCCTTTTTCCATGAATCTTGATCAATAAATTCATAGTTTTGTGAAGTATTGCTTCCTCAAATAGTTTGTTCAAACTATCCACCTATAGATCACTTTCAAATTGATTACGAATGTCCTCATAAGCAGAACATTCCATGATAAAGTGTCATTCGGTTTCAACACTCCTGTCCTACAAAAGATACAAGTTCTTTCTTCCCATTGTTCCTTGGGGGTTATCCATCTACATGTATTGCACCTAAGATGGTGAGATCCGATCCTTTGGACTATTAAAATTTTAGCCTTTCCCTTGATTGTGACACTCAAATAAGTCTTTTCATCATATGGTTGTGATGGGTGGGAGTTTTTTACATATAGTGTTTTTTTTTTTCTTTTCTGCCAACCTGTTTTTCCCACATGACAGTCCTGAATTTTTCGAGCACCGATTTTTTATCTCCTCTTTAAAATTAAGTCAATCTTGCCAATTAATTCCACGTTTTCTCATCCACTTGTCATTTTTCTTCCTCCAAATTTTCTTCCTATGCTTTAGCTCCTCTGCAATAATCATCCTGGGCCAATGATGTGCATCCATGCTTTCCCCATTTTTTAAATAATTTAACAAACGAATTGATTGTTGAAGCCTCCATTGGGAACATTCCAGCCTCATCTAGTAGGATTTCATATGGGATCGTTGACTTGACTTTGAGGTTGCTAATGATCAAGTTCTTTTGAATTATTTCTAGTTTTCTCCACTTGTGATTTGACATGTTGCTCCCATAAATTTCAAATCCATAGAGGACAACCGAGGTAACCAACACTCCAAAAAGATTTATCTTGGTTTCTCAGTCTCATAATATTGCTTTCCTGCATCTGTTCTGAAGAAGGTAAGAAGCTCTCCAACCTCCTTCAATCCTTTTAGTTATGCACGTCTCCCAACTGAGTTTTTTGTGAAAAGAAATTCCTAGGTACTTGTACTCTTCTACTATCTCCAAGGATTTTCCCTCAAATATAAAGCTAACCTGCTGCTTTTTTTGCGTCAAAGAGAAGATCATGACTTTGGTTTTGCTAGTGTTTACTTGCATCCCAACCTCTAAGGCCTTCAAATGCTCTCTCAAACCATGAACATATTTTTTATTAGGATAAGATCATCAACATACAAAAGTAGCTTCACCACCGTAACCCGCTAGTTGAATACCCTCTATGTTGGTGTTGTTTAGCCATTCTTCTAGCTTATCAATATATAAACCAAATAGAGTGGGGGAAAGGGGGCACCCCTGCTTGACCTCAATGTCACTACCAAATCATTATGAAATGCCCTCTTTAGTTCTGATTTTAGCACTAACTTTCTCATAATGTTTATGGACACCAACTCTATATTCATTTGGGATTCCAAGCTCTTCCAATCTTCTCCAAAGCTTATCCCTAGGAATAGTTTCAAATTTTTTTTTTTGAAATCAACAAAGCGACAAAAGGCTTCCCCACCCTGAATGTCCCATACCTTTTCAATGAAGTGCCTAAGAGTGATGCAATGATCAATTGTAAAGGGCATTGGCCTAAAACTAGCTCGTTCTTTTGCTCTTTTACCCTTTTTATCCGCCCAACCGCTGATTCTACACTCCATCATGCTCCCAAACAAAAATCCAAGAAGATGATTGACCATAATAGTGTGATAATTAGAGGGAGTATTGACATCTCCACTTTTGTAAAGAAGGATAGCAACATGTGTTATCCATTCAACTAAAAAATGCCTTGTGTGATGTTGAAGATCTTTTTGATGATTGGGGCCAAGATCTCAACACCCCATTTTAAAAATTTTGCCTATATCCCAGTAATGTCTTGAGCTTTACCACTTGCTAATTTTTTTATACCACACTTGATATCCTCCACTGAAAATAACACAATTGCAGTGTTGATTATGGGAGGCTACTTTTCTCTTATTTTCTCTCATAGAAGAGTTTTGTATATGTTAACTAATGTGTATCAAAAATATTATCATCTATTTACTTTCTGTTTGGTTGTAATTCCAGCCAAAACCCTTTGAGGTTGTGTTTTCAAAAAAAAAAAAAAAAAAAAAATGCATTCCTTCTATGAAGTCACATAATTTGATATCACCCATGGCCATACTACGAATTATTTTATATTTCAAACTGTGCAATTAATTTCACATAAAGGCAACGCAATTATTTTATATTTCAAACTGTGGAACGCAATTATTTTATGTGCTTACGAATTATTTTATGTTTCAAACTGTGCAATTAATTTTACATAAAGGCAACGCAATTATTTTGTATTTCAAACTGTGCAACGCAGTTATTTAATGTGCTGTCAAACATCAAAATGGGGTGAGAGAGGCTAGAACTCTCGACCTCAGGATTTCTCAACTGTAGCTATGAGACCTACGCGCTAACCAACTGCGCCACCACCCCAATTGAATTTTAATGAAATAAACAGCTAAGTTACCTTACTAGATGGCCAAATTCCTACCGAAAATAAATACCGTTGAAAATTTTAAATCCAGTCCACCCATCAGATCTTACAACTTTGATTCCTTACAGAAATCCGCCAGCCAATAACTTTATTGTTATTATTGAACATAATGTTTTTTTTTTTTTAAAGAGACGGATAGAGTGATATATTAATTTCTGGCCTAAATGCCTCAAATCTGCTTACATAATGTTTGGCAATGCCCAGATTTCTCCCTGACCAGAACCAAAGTGGCTTTTTCCTTGTTGCGCCAGAGATTTTTACATACTATTCTTTGATCAAACGCCTCTATCTTCCCGCATTTGAAAATGCAGACAAACTGCTCCAGTAAAAGGCAGTAAAACATATTAATCTGACAGTTAAGGGATGGGCTCCCAGCCTTCTTCTCCATCTCTGAGAAGGACTCCAAGGGGGAGAAGAACAACTTTATTAGCTTCGATATCAGCTTCTTTGTTGTTATCTCTCTTGACATGGTAGAATTTCAAGCTCCGAAATGTTTTCGACAGGTTTCTTATTCTACTTATCAACCTGGACAGTGTTAAGTCAGAAGGGGAAGAGTTGTCAACAATGGATTGAATGATAGATTGAGAGTCACCCATCACAATAGCATCAGTGATACCGAGAAGTTTGAGTTGCTTAAGGCCTAGGAGGAGGGCCAGGGCTTCAGCTTGGATGATGGTATTGAAGCCCACTCCCCAGGCATATCTAAGATCTGTTCTGCCGTCAGCATTTTTAACCACTCCTCCAGCTCCTGATCTGCCCGGATTACCTTTTGCTGCACCGTCAAAGAAGAGGATATTTTGCGCCAGCTTTGTGCTGAATGCCAAGAATTCAGATGCATTACATCGGATTTGCCAATCTTTTATCACAGCGGGAGGCTTGGTGATCTCACTGAAGTGGAGATCGAGATTAGAGCTCCAAGCCACATCTTGATCACGCAGATCTGCCCCATCGAGTTGATCTCCAACGCAGTCTTTTAACTGATTTTTTATTTTTACCCAGACAATTTTGTAATCACTCTTTTTATCTCTGAAGATCCTCTGATTTCTTTCCAGCCATGTTTGCCAAAAAATTATTTTGGGAAGAACGCGCCAGGCAGCTTTGATATGAACGTTCTGAGGAATGCCTCCAGGATATGAACTCATCCAATTCGAAAACAGATCTGGAATGTGGTTAGGGAGATCGAAAACAGAATTCCATGGCCCTACGACCTCTTTCCAAATATCAGTAGCAAATTTACACTTGAGCATCATGTGCGCAGCTGTTTCTGCGTTTTCTCCACACAACATACAACGAGAGGGGCCAAGATAGCCTCTTTTCTGAAGTCTGTCATCAGTCAATATTCTCTGATGGCAAAGAAGCCAACAAAAGGAGTCGATTTTAGGAATTGAAGGCTGGGACCAAATCCCTTTCCAAGGTTTCGGATCAGGAGGAACATGAGGATGCGATAAGAGCTGCCAATACCCCTGCAAAACTATGTATCGGCCAGGGGTCAACCCCCAGCCACGGGTATCTGTTTTCCTGCTGTTCAAAGGAGCCTTGCCATTTAAGAATGCCAAGAAGATTTCGAATTCCTTGGAAAGAACCTGAGGCACCTCAATCTTTATCTAGCTGTGCCAATCTCCATTCTCCCAATTAGAAATATCCCACAGAGTATTGAAACCGACTCTGGACATCCAATCTTTCAGCAAAGCCAAGGAGTGGTCTTCAGCCAGAGGGTCGCAGCCCATAATACGGTCCTCCCATATTCTAATCCGCTTGCCATTTCCAGGGATCCAATGCGCATGCTGGCTTATTAAGGAGGATGACTTAGCACAGAGCTTGTGGATCAACGAACCAGAGATTGCTTTGGGGGTGTCCAAACACCGTTTCCTCTGCCCACGAAAATATTTTTTCCACAAGGCTAGCTGAGCCCAACCCGAGTTTGGGGCAATAATCCTCCAAAGCAGTTTTGTGCCCAATGCTAAGTTTTGAGTGCTTAAACTCTTGAAACCCAATCCACCTTCCAATCTGGGCATGGAGATTTTATCCAAGCTAATTAGAGGGATTTTCTTGTCATTTTCTTTCCCGCCTTTCCAAAATAATTTTCTTATGTGGGCCTCCATATCTTTCATTATTCCAACTGGGGCCAACATAACAGCGAACTGGTAAATGGGGAGACTGCTTAAGACTGATTTTATGAGCACAGTCTTGCCAGCCAGGTTAAGCCAGTTGAAACCCCAGGAATATATCTTAGATTTAAACTTATCCAGCAAGGGTAACCAGTCTCTGTTGACATCACATTTTTGGAAGATAGGGAGACCCAAATACTTGAAGGAAGTCCATGATGAGGAGGCAGCGAAATCAAAGCAACAGGAAATGGCATGAAGAGTGGAGGCAGGGGTATTCCAGCAGTAGATATGAAATTTACTTTTATTGAGGCTGCTTCCTGAGTCTTCACAATACTCATCAATCACAGCTTTAAATCTTTTAGAGGAGGGCACAGAGGCAGCACCCAGCAAGAGGGAATCATCCGCGAATAACGCATGATTTATATTTTTAACCCCTCTCACAATGCTCAGGCCCATTGTCTCTTGTTCTTGCTGCTTTTTATTCAAAAGGAAGCTAAGAACTGAAGCTTGAAGGACAAAGAGCAGCGAGGATAAAGGACACCCTTGTCTCAAACCCCGAGATGCTTTAAAGAAATCAGTGGCCCTCCCATTCACCAAAGGGGCTATCCAAGGCTCGTTGATACAAGCCTTAATCCAGTTGATGAATTTGCGGCCAAAACCAAATTTGCGCAGGACATCCATCAAGAAACTATGTCTAACTCTGTCAAAGGTGTTTTCTAAATCTAACTTGACAACCATTCCTTTCTCTGTGCGAGCCAAACTTGAGTGTATCGCCTCTTGAACCAGAATAAAGTTATCCACAATCTATCTTCCTTGAATGAAACCTCCTTGATTTTCTGGGATAATGTCTGGAAGAATGGTTTTTAATCTGTTGGCAATCACTTTTGTAATCAGCTTGTAGCCTATGTTACAAAGGGAAATAGGACGGAACCTACTGAAGGTGTTGGCGCCTTTCTCCTTGGGGATGAGGGCTAGAAATGCCGAATTGGTGCTTCCCCCGATTTTCTGGCTCTCTTGATATTTCCGTACCATTCTGCATAAGTCTTTCTCCACAATATGCCAACAGGTCTGCAGGAATCTGGCTGTAAAACCGTCAGGACCCGGGGCCTTGTCCGGTTCCATATCGAAGAGGGTGTTTTTTATTTCATTGTTAGTGATTTCTGCTTCCAAGAAATGATTCTTTCTGTTGGTAATCAGGGAGGGCACCTCTTCCACTAGGTTAGAAACATGGCCCAAGGCCTCCTCTTCGCTATAGAGTTTTTTAAAGTGGATGAATGCAGCATTTTTTATGCTGCAGATGTCTCTATGCTTGATAGTCTCTACTTTAATTTCTGAGATGGAGTTGAGGCATTTTCGGGCTTGGGCTTGCTTGCGGAAGAAGGTCATGTTTCTGTCTCCCGCCTTAAGCCAGAGACTGCGGGATTTCATTCTCCAATAATCTTCCTCAGCCAAGCTAGCCTTAACGAGCATGTGTTGAAGTTCTGCCTCCTTGTTTAGTATTTCTTTAGTGATCTCTACATTTTCCGTAGCCAGTTGATGGATCTCAAGACATTTCTGAATCTTTTTCCTTTCCACTGCAGGGTTAGCTAAGATTTTTACCCAAGCTTTAAGCGCAGCTTTGACTCTCCTCAGCTTCTCCTCCCAAACAAAGAAGGCAGAACCTTTGACTGGATGCTTCCAGCAATCTTTTACTAGTTGCAAGAAGGACTGTTCCTTGACCTAGAGAGGACTAAATTTAAATGGTATGGGACCTTGATCCAAATGGGCCAGTAGTTCAAGTTTTATGGGTCGATGATCGGAAACACTGCATGGAAGAATTTGCATTCTAGACTCTAGAACAAGGAGAAGAAAGGAACTTTGAACAAGGAATCTGTCTAACCTTGCAGCTATATGACCCGAACCGAGTCTTTTGTTGGACCAGGTGTACTTACTAGAAGAAGGCTTGATGTCTATCATGTCCCAATCTTGAAGCAGATCCTCAACCCATTCCCGCGCCGGATCCCTTACGATGCTTCCTCCACGCTTTTCTGCCAATGCTAAGGTGAGATTCAGATCCCCTGCAATGATGATATTTGTCAACTCTTCAGATTCTGCCATACTTCTAATGGAGTCCCAGCAGGAATTTTTCTCTCCTATGCTTACAGGGGCGTACACGTTAAAGAGGGAGAGAATCATTTCTGTTTCCACATGCTGTAGTTTTGTGAACAGCCAATGGGTGTTGATAACTTCTTTGATCTTTGAGAATTTGTTAGCATTCCAAATAGTGCCCAGGCCTCCTGATGCACCTCGAGCTGAGATTGCTTGACCTTCGCTTTTCTTCCACAATTTCTTTCCAATGTGAAGGAAGATATTGTCCTCCATTTTAGTCTCCTGAATGAGGAGTATATCAGGATCTTCTGATCTTATCAACGTTCTTATAGCTTCTTCTTTTGTTCTGCTCCCCATACCCCTGCAATTCTAGGAGATGATCTTCATCACTTGCTTTTGGTATGATGACCTCCTCTAGAGCTCTGAGACTGATTTCTGGTCATCTTCGGTGTTCTTGCCAAGAGTTTCTCTAGGGTTGGTTGGCTTCCCTAGAGTTTTTCTTTATAAGTCTCCCGCTCTCTTTTTTCACGAGAATATTTTCGGCCTCTCAATGATCTTCTGGCCGAAGATTGCGATTCCCCTATTTCGCCTTCTTCTTCTGAGTCCTTCGAACCTTGCACTTCCTCGGTCTCTTCTATGTGTATCTCTTTTGATCTATCTGCATTACTTTCAACTTGCTTTGATCCCGAGGGGGACTCTTTTTGGGGCGATCCTTCCTGTTGCATCTCTGGTACTTGGGTGTCTTCTTTTTCTGAGCTTAACTGAGAAAATTTGTTTCCTTGTTCTTCCATTATAGGGGTTTGAATCCCAGGGGCTGCTTGAGGGCCTTTGCCGTTTGTATTTCTAGATCTAGGGGGTTTGTGAGCAGTTTTGGTCCTTTTGACCTGGGTCCATCCTTCCTCCTTGCCTTTCTCCACTTCACTATTCTTTGGACATCCTTTAGCAAAATGGCCATAAACATGGCATTTTCAGCACTTAAAAGGAAGCTGCTCATAGTCTAGCATTTGAACATGAGTCCAGCTTCCAACCCTGATCTTTATTGCCTCGGGCAATCCAACTTCCAGATCAACTTCTACACAGATTCTAGCATAGTCGTACTGGTCTTTGTTGTTTGCTCGATCTATGAATTTTCCCAATGTGTTTCCGATATGCTTAAGAGATTCCCAATTCCAACAATGTACTGGCAGATTGGGCAGCCATACCCAAACTGGGACGGCAGTAGGGACATCTACTGCAGGGTTGAAATCGGGCGTCCACTTATTGAGATACAGCCCCTGAGGGCCCATGAAATAGGGACCGTTCCGGAAAATCAGATCCTTGTCCTCCTTGTCTGAGAATTCAAACAGAAAGAATCCCTTCCCAAGAAAATACGAGGTGAATTTATTTTTAATCAGTGGTACCCAATTCCTAGCAACCCAGCTCTCCGTGGTTTTAAGGGAGGGCCAGAGCCCTGTGAACCGCCCAACCAATGCTCGCTCAGCCAAAGAAAGGGCGACCTGGATCGGACCCTCTAGAGGGAGCGAGATCTCGGGAATGTCATCCAACCGTTTCACAAACTTCGTAGCCTCGCATGCCCAACCCCCAACAATCAATCCATAACCCCACTAGCCAACACAAAAGAGAGAGAGCATAGAATATTGAGGAATCCCTGCAAGACCAAGGAGACAGAGGCAGAGGGCCTATGCGCCGTGCAGGTTCAATGCGCCGCGCCCGGACAAATGAAACACTGAGAGGCCGACTCAATGCGTCGCACCAACTCAATGCGCCGTGAACCTTGTCTAAGTGCCGCGCAGATCAACACCGGAGATGAAGAGTCCAATCCGCAGATGAAAGGCAACGGAGCCCTCCTAAGCAGCCTGAGGGCCGAGACCGCCGCCACAAGCGCAGGTTGCAGAACGTCGGCTAGGTCAAAATCCTTGGCCCAACATTATGCAGTTTTACAAAAAGAAAGTCAAATACATATGACATTGTTTTGAACATAGTGTTACTCATCAATAACTTTATATAATTAAAATCTCTGTTTTTTTCCTTTTTATTGGACAATAATTTAAAAATCTAAATACTTTTAGTGTTGCCTATTTGATTTCAGGACAAGAATCAAACGAGTGTCCAAAAAAGCAAAATTATTTTAACAATAATAACTTGACTAATTAAACTAACACTTAGACTCTTTTATTTCTAATTTTTATTATTAAATAATATTATAGTAATTGTATTTTAATATTTAGAAAACAAACAATATGATATTAAAATAGTTTTTTAAATATTTTACCTTTTTATTTTTAATTTGTATATAATTAATATACCTAATAAAATAATTGAAAAATTATCATTTACAATTGTGAAAATGTTACACAATACTCCTATATAATTTCATATTTAAAAGATAAACCAAAAAACGTATATTATTTTCTTTGGGTTCAATCCTTTCATTATATGCTATATGGATTAGTATTTAGTATTTGGAAGTAAAAGAATTTTTTAAATTTCCTATTTAAAAGATAAACCAAAAAAAGCATATATTCATTTTCTCATGGTTCAATCTTTTCATTATATGGTATATGGATTAGTATTTGGAAGTACAAGAGTTAATAAAAAATTGTTATTGAGATTGGTATTTCGATGTAGAGGAGTTTATAAAAAAAAATGTTATTGAGAAAAGTAGTTTGGTTTTTTTTAAAATGATTAAACTTTATTTAATAAGTGAAAAACAATTTAGTTATGAATGAAAATAAAAATAAAATAGGAATATTGTTAAATAAAATTAGTATTTTTATTTTGAAATAAAGATACATTTAAAATTGTTAAAAATATTGATTACAAATGAACCATATATATCATAAATTTTAAGGTTTTATATATTCAATTACTATTCTTATGCAAAGGAGGTTTAGATCTAAATATGTATATGATTTTATTTAACAATACAAATTAATGACAATCCAAATAGGAAGATTATCTCCAAGTGAGTGAGAGATTCTATTCAATGATACAAATTAAATGACAATATAAATAGAGAAAACTTAAGTTATAGATGTGTATGCATGAATAGAAATGAAAACCAATGAATGAAACATATAGAAAGTAAATTAAACCATAAAAATATATATATTATTATGAAATTGTTGCCTTGTCTCATGGATTTGTTTTTGTTGGTTTTCACCCTACTATAAGTGGTTTATTAATCATTTTTTTAAATGTTTCTACAAGTGAGATGTTGTTATGTAAAAGAGACATGCATGAAATTGTTTAAGTAATTATGTTTATAACTTGGTAGGAAATAACCAAAATGATAATGCATGAAGTTGGTTAGAAGGGATTAACAGTGGATGGACATCACCTATTCCTTGGATATAATTAGTTTTCTTTCTAATCAAGTAACAGATTATGGCTCATTTCCATAAGATGTAATATAAGAATGTCATTGTCTTAAGTATAAAACTATATTAACTATTTGAAAGCTTTTTGGTCTACTCAAATCTTTTATGCATACAAGGGAATGATGGTATTAAGTGAACTACATGACCATGATAATGCACTAACAACACAAGACATTGTGGACATGATGATAGCTATTAAACAAAATCTACCTTGTAATGGACCATGGAATTTTATACCATCATCAAATCTACTTGGTGTCTTTTTTGAGCCTTTTATTATAGATATATTCATTTGAATTTTTCTAGAAACATCAATATGTTTGAAGTTATAAATAAAATATTGTTATTTTTTTTTCTTGAATGAAGCTATAATTAAATTTATTATCTTCACTTATTAAGTTCAACAGAAATGAGAGGAGGACATATCTTATTAAGTGACAGATAGAGTAAATGAGAGCAGGACAACGTTAATGGCAGAGTGGATCAAGAACGATGTTGGAGAGCGTTCGAGGGTGGTGAATAAAAGCCTCACGCTCTAGGCATTAAATAGGTTGGGGTGGCCATGTGCGCCCGCGTGAGGAGGACGGTTGTCCCATGTTCGCGTGGCAAGGTGGCTCCCAAATTTATTGCAGCATAACAACTGCATCCAGTGCTCTTCTATTGTATATTAAGCAGGGATCATGAAACAATTACATACAAAAATCTTCTCACAAGAGCCCTCGAGTACATCAAATAATTGTCTCACGCTATTATATGAAACACTGACCATCACATAGCCAATTATCAGCCTGCCTTGCTTGCACAATCCCTGATGGTAAAGATTCCTTAAAGATAGGAATTATTGCCTTCGTTGACTGCGCAAATATCATGGGCACTCCAATGGGTGTTTTCCTACATGTGTGAAAGAAGATAATCCTACAACTGATAGACAACTTCCCTTTTACCTAGAACTCAACTCGGTCTCCACTGGATCTGACATGCATGCAGCTAATAATAGTAAATCCTTAGTTGCATGTGAGATCACTGATTGTGAATTAATTAATATTTAATTCACTAGATCTTTCACTAGTGTATCTTCAGTTACAACTAGCACAACTAAGTTTAACTCACTTAATTGAGTTAAACTATTTACAACTTGCACCAACTCATGCACCACTGCACTTCGAACTCTGTTACAACTAGAATTACTCTGCATGTCTCACCAACCAACCTCTAACTCAAAATCCACTAGCTAACTGAATTTATCACTTTCAGTTAACTCATTCAAGTCCACATTGAGAATAGATTACAGTTTAATGTCCATCTTAATTAAGGGATAATAAAAATAGACATGCACCCAAAAATAGCACTGTGGGCCCCACCCTAGTTTGGGTGCTTAATGCAACCAGGTGCTGAATGCAACCTAGTGCTTAATGCACTAGGCATGGATTCTGAATCTTCTTGTTGAATCTCAACAATACCAACATAGATTGAGGTGCATACCACTTTTAGAAATAAAACATGAACAAATTTTGTTTGATAGATCAAATAAATATATTCCTTCGATTTTCAACTTTCTCATTTTTTTCTTCGTATAATGTCTCAAGAGAATAGAACCCAGGAGGAGGGGGAATTAAACCTGCTAGCTACCACTTGAACTATTGTCTTATATTAAGGATTAAATAATTACACATTTCCCTCTTATTATGAAGTAAATGGAATTTTTTCCTTTTTCATTTATTTTTTCTCATTGGACATTGAAATTTGGCTACTTTTGCTACAGGGAATGGTGGTGGAAAGGTGTATGGAAGGTAGAGTTTCTGGCAATGTCTCGTCTTTTTATGTGGTGCATCCTTGCTCAAAAGGTTCCCACCTGAGATATTTTGCAAAGGAGTCACAAGTTTGGTCCTAGTTGGTGTTCCCTCTATAATTCAGATGGTGAATCTATTAAGCACTTATTTTCTGAATGTCCCTTTATCCTTAAGTTATGGAACATTTGCAACACTATTTTTTGTCAAGATTGTTCATGGCAAGGTCAATGTTTTGAGGAATATTGGAGAAGTTGATCCAAGTGGATATTGGTTGCCACCCACCTATTCCTCTTGGACCCCCACCATTGTTTCTTTAAGTAATCTATTTATTTTTATATATATCATCAATGATTTGTACATCAAATTAAAAAATTAAATTAAAGAAAGTATAAAACGTCTAATTATATGTATATGTTGTTGAAGATCTTTTTGATGATTGGGGCCAAGATCTCAACAACTCATTTTAAAAATTTTGCCTATAACCCAACAATGTCTTGAGCTTTACCACTTGCTAATTTTTTTATACCACACTTGATATCCTCCACTGAAAATAACACAGTTGCAGTGTTGATTATGGGGGGCTACTTTTCTCTTGTTTTCTCTCATAAAAGAGCTTTGTATATGTTAATCAATGTGTATCAAAAATATTATCATCTATTTACTTTATTATCAAAAATATTATCATCTATGTGCCAAAACCCTTTGTGCCAAAACCCTTTGAGGTTGTGTTTTCCCAGAGAAAAAAAAAAATTTAATTCATTCCTTCGGTGAAGTCACATAATTTGATATCACCCATAGCCATACTACGAATATGCTCATATGAGTGTCGTGTTTCAGGACATAAAATGGGGTGAGACATTTCTCAAATGTTGCACATAAAGCCAACGCAATTATTTTATATTTCAGACTGCAATTAATTTTATGTGCTGTTAAACATCAAAATTATTTTATATTTCAGACTCTGCAATTAATTTTATGTGCTGTTAAACATCAAAATGGGGTGAGAGAGACTAAACTCTCGACCTCAGGATTTTTCAACTGTAGCTATGAGACCTACGCGCTAACGAACTGCGCCACCGCCCCAATTGATCATTAAGGAAATAAACAGCTTCCCTACCTTAGCAGATGGCCAAAATCCTATCGAAAATAAATACCTTTGAAAATTTAAAATTCAGTCCACCCATCAGATTTTACAACTTTGATTCCTTTCAGAATTCCCAGCCAATAACTTTATTGTTATTATTGAACATAATGTTACTCATCAATAACTTTAGATAACTAAAAAATCTGTTTTTTTCCTTTTTGTCTGACAATAATTTAAAAATCTGAGTACTTTTATCGTTGCCGGTTTGATTTCACGACAAGAATCAAAAGAGTTAAAAAAGCAAAATTATTTTAACAATAATAACTTGACTAATTAAACTAACACTCAGAGTCTTTTATTTCTAGTTTTTATTATTAAATAATATTATAGTAATTGTATTTTAATATTTAAAAGACAAACAATATGATATCAAAATTGCTTTTTAAATATTTTACTTTCTATTTTTAATTGGTATATAATTAATTATATACCTAATAAAAAAATTGAAAAATTACCATTTACAACTGTTAAAATGTTACACAATACTCCTATATAATTTCATATTTAAAAGATAAACCAAAAAAGTATATTCATTTTCTTATGATTCAGTCCTTTCATTATATGCTATATGGATTAGTATTTGGAAGTAAAAGAGTTTTTTAAATTTCCTATTTAAGAGATAAACAAAAAAAAAACATATATTCATTTTCTCATGGTTCAATCCTTTCATTATATGCTATATGGATTAGTATTTGGAAGTAGAGGAGTTAATAAAAAAAATGTTATGGAGAAAAGTAGTTTTTTTTTTTTTTTTTTTTTTTAAATGATTAAATTTACTTAATAAGTGAAAAAAAATTTAGTAATGAATGAAAATAAAAATAATATAGGAATATTGTTAAATAAAATTAGTATTTTTATTTTATGAAAAATAATAAATTTGAAATAAATATATATTTGAAATTGTTAAAAATATTGATTACAAATGAATCATATATATTATAAATTTTAAGGTTTTATATATTCAATTACTATTCTTATCCAAAGGAGGTTTATATCTAAATATGTATATGATTTTATTTAACAATACAAATTAATGACAATCCAAATAGGAAGACTATCTCCAAGTGAGTGAGAGATTCTATTCAATGATACAAATTAAATGACAATATAAATAGAGAAAATTTAAGTTATAGATGTGTATGCGTGAATAGAAATGAAAACTAATGAATGAAACATATAGAAAGTAAATTAAACTATAAAAAATATATATTATTATGAAATTGTTGGCTTGTCTCATGGATTTGTTTTTGTTGATTTTCATCCTACTATAAGTGGTTTATTAATCATTTTTTATGTTTCTACAAGTGAGATGTTGTTATGTAAAAGAGACGTGTTTCCACACGAAATTGTTTAAGTAATTATGTTTATAACTTGGTAGGAAATATAGCCATAAAAATAATGCATGAAGTTGGTTAGAAGGGATTAACAATGGATGGATATCACCTTTTCCTTGGATATAATTAGTTTTCCTTCTAATCAAGTAACAAATTATGGCTCATTTCCATAAGATGTAATATGAGAATGTCATTGCCTTAAGTATAAAACTATATTAACTATTTGAAAGCTTTTTGGTCTACTCAAATATTTTATGCATACAAGGGAATGATGTTATTAAGTGAACTACATGACCATGATAATGCACTAACAAGGCAAGACATTGTGGATGTTATCACCCTAGTAATTTCTCAAGATTGTGGGCTTTTAGTTTTTAGTTTAGGAAAACTAGGGGTAACCACAAACCTACTTTGGAAATTTAGGATCTAGCCTCCCCAAATTTCAGAGATGGCTCTCTCTTTATGATTTAACTTTGTTTTTTGTTTAATGTTTTAGGCTAGTTATGATAGAGCAATTGGTTTTGGTTTTGAATTGGTTTGGTGGGAAAAAATCACTTAAAGGTAAAATAGGGAGAAATCTACTTGACCATTGGGCTAATGGAGTCTAAGTCTAGATAGCAGTACTAGAAGGCAAGGCAAAAAGGATGCAAATGTATTCAAGGCAAGATAGATAACCCTCAGAGCTTTGGGTAAAAGTTTTTTGATGAAATGGTGAAGTCGGGACAAAGGGCAATGAAGGATCCTTTGATCCAGATAATAGAGGAAGAAGGCAGAAGTCAAACGGGCGTAGGAACAATTAAGGATTCCTAACACCGGAAATCAGTTGAAACATTTAAATGGTAACTTAGTTAAGACAGAGAGCCATAAGTTACTCCTGAAGTAATATTCCTAGTTACTCATTAAGAAAGAACAAATACATAATGAAATGAATGGAACTTCAGAAAATAAACAATGATAAGATAGATGCACTTTACTCTTTAACTTCTGCTACTTTCGAAATCAACACATGTAGGCCTCCAATGTATCAACAAAAATCTATAGTAATCTTAGCAATTTTATTCCACCCTAAACACTTCACAAACTGAAGTATTTATACAAATGTTTATTACAAATATCCTAGAGAGATCTAGGAATAACTCTAAGAGATATAAAATATATTTACACATTAAGAGGGACAGCTGCTTGACAACTTTAGCAAGCCGTCCTCTTATCTAGAAAATATAGAACTAACTTATATAACAAAAACTGTTTGTTGAATAGCTGTCCATGCTTGCTGGCACATTGAAAAATATCTTTTTGGAAGATGAATTAACTGATACTCTTTAACACTGTACTTCATCCCTGATGTTCTTTCACACTATTTATTTATCATTTTACTGTTGTAAAATGGGAAATTACAACAGTCAAAATCATCTGGCTGTTTCTTTTCTCTCTGATACACTTTG
Source organism: Pinus albicaulis (assembly GCA_034641835.2). Lineage (NCBI taxonomy): Eukaryota > Viridiplantae > Streptophyta > Pinopsida > Pinales > Pinaceae > Pinus > Pinus albicaulis. The sequence continues at coordinate 57,481,928 of CM076571.1, forward strand.
ACTCTGTTCTTTCACCTTGATACTCTTTTAACTGATATTTTACCCTTTAATTGCTGTAAAAAGATACTTCTCAGCAGTAAAAAATCAAAATCAAATAACTGTTTTACTGTTTCCTTCTCAGATTGACAGTTTCACCTGCACTTTCTTTCACTGTTTTGCTTATTTATTGCTACAACAAATCTGTAAACACCTACCATTGTTCTTCATTTGGTATTTTTACACTTTTAATTTTTCTGAAGTTCTCATCAGCATCAATATACTTGGAAAAATTTGGTTTCATGACAAACAGATGTTTGATTTCATTTTGAGGGAAAAATAAGTCTTCAATATATTGGAGAACAACCTTTCCAGTGGGAGAGCCCTGTGGCAGTGGCTTGTTGACCTGTTCTTTAGCATGATCCCTTATCTTTTTGTCATATTCTTTTTGGTCCATAAACTTTTCATTGAAGACATGAATATCTGGAATGCCAACTTGTCTTAGCATAGTGTATTTTGCTAGAAATTTGGTAATAGAAAAATTCATGGCATCACACTTTTGTTTCAAATTGTTCATTAGAGTTTTCTTAGTCAAAAATTTCTTGATTTGCAATATTGTCTCTGTCCTATCCTGTATCTTCAATTCTTCTAGTTCTGTTCTGTTTTTACTGTTCAAGAAAGTGATTAGCTTTAATTCTTGTGCTGGTTTATCTGCTAATTCATCTGTTGTCTTCTGGATTTCTACTTGTGCTGCTAGAAGTAGGTCTCTCTATTCATATATGATCTGGATTGATGGCCACTGAAGATGTATAGCCTCATTTATATTGGTCCATAGGTAATTTCTTATGTAAGAAATTTGTGGAGTGAAACTCAAGTCTTTTTGAAGGCTTTTGACTTTCTCTTCAAGTCTTTTGGTCCTTTGTTCATAATTGTTGGCATTAATTAATGCTACTTTGCTAGATACTTCCATATTCTGAATCATTTTCTTCAAACTATTAATTTCATTTTTTTTTTCAGTGACATCTCCTCCATAGCCTTTACTATTTGTCCTGCATCATTTGTCTGCTGTACCTGTGTGGTTGAAGAATCTGTTGCTGATGTTGTGGCTAATTGTACTGACATTGAAGTTGCTAATAACTCTTTTGATGCCAATTTTTCTCCCAGTGTAGAAGGAACAACAACAGTAATAATAGGTATGACTGTAGGAATGGTGGAAGTATCGGTTTCCTTCACATTTTCTTTTTCTTTTATAAGTATATCCATTTGACTTTCCATATCTTTGATTTGGGAAGTTAGCTTTATGATCAATTGCATCATATCCTCTTTTTATTTCTGTTCTTGAAGTATCTCCTTACTTTGTGGGTGCTCACTATGAGGAAGTTTTAACTGTTTCCTTAAAGCAGCAATATCATCATTTTTCTTCTTGATCAATACTTTAGCATCTTGCACATTTGATGGGTCAACTCCTATCTATAAAATCAAATCTTCTAAGGCCTTGATCCTTAAATCTTTGGCATACAAAGAGCCTTTGTCAAGTTTCATTTGGTCTTGCATGTTGATAATGGTATTCTGCAAATTTGTCACACTCATGGCTTTTATCACCACAGTAGAATATAGCATGTCAGAGCTATGTCTATGGAATTATATTTGATCCAGTTCATGCACCTTTTTAGTATCTACTTCAAATTCAACCTTTTTGTAGTCAGCCACTATTTTTGGAGTTGAAGTGGTTGTAAATATGACATGATCATTTTATTTGAGGAGTAATTAAATGCTGTAAGTAACTTGTTCTGATTTCCTCGCTTCTGTTTGAGAAATTGAGAATAAATCTCACTTTTGATTTCTTCATTCCTTTGTTTGATCTATTTATATCTTTCTTTAATATCCAAATCTTTTTCTTCTTCTGCTATCTGAGAAGAAGAAGAAGCTTCCATATTAACCCGCTTTTCAATCATCTGGCTGTCTAGTTCTTTAGCTATTGCTTGTTCCCTTTCAATCTTTGTTAAAGTGTATTTAATTATTTTAGTGGCCTCATCATTGCTTACCTCAAGCTCATTGGAATCTTCAACATCAATAATTTCTTCTTTCCCTATGGAACTGAATTTGAGCCTTTTATTGTAGATCAACTTAAATTTAGTCTCTGTGGTTGTTTCTGCTATGTAGGCTCCCTCATCTTTGCTTCTTTTGTTTAAATATTCTAGCTGTTTTGATGCTATCATGGCAAGTGTGGTATCCTTCTTTGTATTGGCTTTGAATTGATGACTGTATCTATCAATGTGTTTTCTACCCATTCTATCTAATTTGCAGATTTCTCAATATCAGAGTTGGGTTCATGTATGAAAGGAGGTAGTTTATTTTTAACCCTTGTACTGCTTAGAAGACCTTGAGGGTCATAATTCACAGGGAAACTCTTTTGAAATTTTAGCTCTGACAATCTTTTTTCTATCTCTTTATCAGCTTCTCTGTTATTCACAATGAAAGGACCAATCTGATTTTTCAGTTTGAATTGAGTTTTCTTCTTGGAGGCCAAGAAATTGATGGCATCAACATTCAAAACCTGTCTCAAATACTCTAAATCAAAGACTTTGATAGTAAAAAACTTAGGTAATTTGTATGGAAGCAGATTGGTTCCAAACATGCTCAATTCAGTGTGTTTCTCATACAAGTACCAATCTCCCATTTTGCATTGCTCTGATAGTTGTAATATCCTTTTCATTTCTTAATTTTTCCTAGGTTGTACTGATTTATGTAGCAAATTCATAGCTGGCCTAATGAAAAAATATGTAAAATATGTGTAGCTGTATTCACTTCCTTCTTTTCTCAATAGTGATGTCCAAAAGACAACTGATAGAGGCTGGCCTTCGACATTCATGTTCTGTAATGCTATTGGAAAGTGATCAGCTTGTGAGAATAAGAACAAGTGAAATAAATATGAAGAATATCTAAATACTCCTTCAGTTGGCAACTTGGTCAACTGATGATGGATAGAATCAGCTATAAACCTGGCAAAGTCAAAAATCATAGCAGGAGGTTGACCAGGAGACAAGGTAGACAAAAAACCAAGGATGGATTCATCAGTGAATTCATTAGTGAAATAGCTCAATATGAAGGATAACATTGAAATTACATGTCTTGAACCCTCAGGAAACTTGGAAGTGGAATAGGGAGGATTAAACTTTGGAATGTCCACATGAGCTGGCATGAAGTTCTAAAAAATCATGAATCTCTTAGGGAAATCCAATCCCAAATATAACTGAGTCAATGCTTCAATAGATAGGGGAGTTGCCCTAGGGTCAAACTGTAGTTGCAACATTTCATTTATAGACTCTGCAGTGATAGAAAAAAGAATCTCCCTATCATCATTCACAATTGCTCTTTGGTCTGGAACATAGTACTTTTGGCACATTCTTACCAAGTCTTGACTAGGATGTGTTACTGGGACTACAGATTTGGGTAAATTTGTATCTTAGAGAGGCATGTCATCTTTATCTAGGAACTTTTCATAACACCAATTGTGAACTTCTAATAAGTTGAATTCTACCACAGGGTCTACAATTTTATAATCCACATCAATTAAGGGGATAATTAGATAAAAAGGGGTTATAATAATAGGATAAGGTTTGCTTATAGGGATTTAATAATTAAATTAGAAGTTAATATGGCCAAGGACAATTAAAAACACCAAAATATAACTATATGACTAAGTAAAGTGATAATGTAAAAGCAAAGTTTTGTCATCTATAATTTGACCACTTTGACCTAGAATATAATATTTTTTGGAGGGTTTTTTATGTTTTTATAAATGAAAGAGATTAATCAAAAGGGGATTTTATTTTTCATTAAGTAAAAGGTCTCTACTTATCAATTTGAAGTGTAATGGATGAATGTAGGGTAAATAATGATAATTAGGGATTAATATAAGAATTCAACATTTTTAATTTAATAGTTATCGAGCCTTGGGTCCGGTCCCAACAGAAGTCAGAGAAATGCTCTCAGCCTCTTTGACTGAAAGTTTAGAATGAAGAATAACTATAAGGGAGGGGAAATTAGTTATTTTTTCCTGGTAACAAATATTTACAATGATTTTCCCACTTCTTTCTACCTACCCAACTTTAATCTAACATTTTTTCTTCCTTTTTGTAGGTGCATTTGAGCTAGCAACCTTGAACATTTTATTCTTTTGAAAGAATAAAAACTATCTAAATCTACCTTATATCATCCGAGGGCTCAGATTAAACTGATGAGCTCCTCTTTATTCTCTACCTATCTAAAAATTAGTCAGGATTAAACAATCTGACTAATCTTTATTCACTATCTACAACATGTAAACTGAAACATGACAAGTCAAGATTGAACAATTCAACTCATCATGAATTATGGCATTTATTGACACTCTACCATAATCATCAGTAACAAAGTAAAAAGTAGTGGCATTTGAATTTGTACACTTTCATATTTTATTTCTTTTTTCTTTGGGGTATATTTTTTTTAAGTCATTTGATATTTCTTTTAGGACTTTTACCCTCTTTTTGATTTTCTATTTTTTATTTTTTACAAAATATGGGAAAAAAAACTTGCAGAAAGCAAAGTATATACATATTTACAAGATTATCATAAGTCAATTCCAAATTATGAATCCTATACTTATAGGACCCTAACAGTGGACATGATGATAGTTGCTAAACAAAATCTACCTTGTAATGGACCATGGAATTTTATACCATCATCAAATCTACTTGGTGTCTTTTTTTAGCCTTTTATTATAGATATATTCATTTGAATTTTTCTAGGAACATCAATATGTTTGAAGTTATAAATAAAATATTGTTATTTTCTTTTTATTGAATGAAGCTATAATTAAATTTATTATCTTCACTTATGGGTGAAAATGTGAAGTTGGGTTACACTTTTTGCCCCTTTTTGAGAAAAAAGTTTCAATTTTTTTTGGTTCTTTAACTTTTTGCAAACTATAACAATTTTTTTGTTTAGAATTTCATTTTGCGATAAAAAAAAAAAAGTTGTCAGAAATTTTGTTAGCTTTCTATTACTTATTTTTTGAAATTTTTTTATGCAAATTTGATATGTCAACTTCGCGTTTCTTTAAGTGTATGTTTCTTAACAATCAAAGGATTCATAAGAAGTCATGTTAATACGCAATGTTGTATTCATTGAAAATTTGTGTTTTTGAGAAAACAAAATGTGTCACAACAATCTAGACAGAGTCTACTTCGGTTTCGTCATATTTACAAAGCCAATGGATGCATATCATAATTACTAGAATTTTTTGAACTGGTCCAACATGAAAAAACTACATATTTTGGATATGTTTCGCGACGCAACAATTTTTTAACATTTAAGTTATAAACTAAAAATCTAAAAGCTACCCATTAGAGACGACGGACAAATGTAATGCCCCATAATTTTTTCAATTTTTTTCACAATGTATTTTGGGAGATACAAAATTTTGATTTCACTGAATCACAATGACCCTAAAAAATTGTTTGCATCCATTTTATTAGAAAATTAATTAAAATTAGTAAATGTTTATGAAATTCCATAAAAGTTATATTTCTTGAAAGTAGATTCAATTCTGAAAAGGCTTGTCTTGGTTCCGACAATTAATTCAGAATGTTTCATGGAGTTTAATCAGTCCAAAGTTGCAGAAACGTTAAGCTGCGTGACTAGTGACGCGCTAGTTCGGCCAAAATTTGATTAAAAGTTCGGCTGAACTATTTTTTGCGCTGACGGCCCGTTAAATCTAACGACTTAATAGTTCGGCCGAACTATCTAATTTTCCGTCTGTCGGAAAATTTCGCGGCGCCCCTCCTAAAACACATTTTGCGGCAATATAAATTGCTGTGAAATCATTCATAATTTTCGCACATTTCGCACATTTGATCTGATTTTATAAAGGTCTTGGTTTGGGTTTGAAGACATTTCTTGGAGGTTTGAGTTTAAGGGCATTTCTTGGAGGCAGACCAATTTTGCAAAGAATTGTTTTGAGTTTAAGGACATTTCTTTGAGACGGTTTGATTTTTGAAAAAATTGTTTTGGGTTTAAAGAATTTTCTTGGACGTACATTCAAAGGACATTTCTTGGAGGTATGTGATACATTTTTTTGGATGTTTTTTTTTCATTTCTTTTGAAATTATGAATTTGTGCTTAATTTTGAATTCTTGGAGATGGTTTGATTTTGCAAATAATTGTTTTGGGTTTAAGGAATTTTCTTGGATGTACATTCAAAGGACATTTCTTGGAGGTATGTAATACATTTTTTTGGATGTTTTTTGTGCTTCATTTTTTTTGAAAGTATGGAGTTGGGTTTAATTAATTTCGAAAAGACATTTTCTGAAAGTATTTTTGAAAGTGACTTTTTTTTTTAAAGTTGGAGGCATTTTTTGAAGTGACATTTTTTTAGAGTACATGTTTTGAGTTGAAGTAAATATTTTGAGCTTCGTTTCATTTTTATAAGACATTTTTTTCTCAAATTTTTTAAAGTAAGTGTTTTGGATTGGAATATGTATTTTTTGCAAAAAATTTAAAATGATTTTTTAAAAAAATTAAATATTTTGTGATGCTTTTTCTAATTGAGTTATTGTCTAATTTTTTGAAAGAAATTTTTTGAATTTCATACTCTATTATCATGGGAAATCGAAGGACTTGTGCAAGAAAATATGATCGAAAAAGAGACCCTGAGGAACATAGAGAAGAGACGAGACAATCTCGCAAAAGAAAGATAGAAGCCCTCTCAAATATTGAAGGGGAAAATCAACCTCAAGCAGAGATTGAAGCAGGTATGTAAATGTAAATATTATGATCTATTGATATATTTAAAATTTTCCTAGTGTAAAATGTGAAGCTTAATTTTTGTTTGATGAACTAATTTGAATTTAAATATTTTGTTTAATGTAAACAAACAGAGATATTTCTCAAAACATTGATGATGAGATACAAAATTTTGAAAGAGAAAGTGAAAGAGGTATTGAACCAGTGATTGAAGATGGTGAAAATATTGAAAGAAATTCAAATGAAGAAATTGAATCACAAGGTATATATATATATATATATATATAGAACACATGCACGTATTATTGAAATTATACATATATTTACTAATTTAGTTATTTGTTGTTCATATGTAAGCTTATTATGTACTATTTTTTTGAATATGTACAGATGAAATCAGTGTCGATGATGAGATGTTAGAAAATGTTGACACTCACAAATATGGAGATAAAAAACCTGACCATGTTATACGATATTGTGTTAACTGCATTTTTGAGAAGTATTTCTTAAATGAGCGGGTGACAGTTCAAGCTCAAATGTTGAAAGGTCTCCTATCATTAAGGAAATTAAAAGAAACTACGACACTATTGGGTATTCGAAAATCAACCAAAGATAAAAAAATGAAGGAAGATGTGATACAAAATTTAAGTAGTGCTATAAATTCAATTAAGAGATCTAGAGAGAAAGATGTTTCAATTGTACGTAGAGGAATACATATGGCAATGGTTTCATCAAGTACTAAAGATAATCATTTGGTAACATCTATGGCACGAGCTTTAGGAACCTCGCGAAAAACTCTGCACAAACATCGGAAATTTCGGCTGCAAGTAGATGCAAATGATGAACTCGATTGTTTGAGAGCTATTTGTAGGAAACAATACAAAGATAGACTTGGAGAAAATGTTAAAAAAATAATATATGAATATTGGAAGAATAATTTGCGTGCTTCGCCAACTGCAAGGCATGTGATGCGAAGAAGAATAGCACGAAATCAATACGAAGAACATGAAAAATATTTCTTGGAAACCACTAAGATAGATTTATTCAACAAGTTCAAAGAAGAGAATCGTCAAATTCATGTTTCAATCAATGTTTTTGTTCAAAAAAAACCATGGCATGTAAAAACTATCACCGTACGCGACACTTGTTGTTGTCGTTATCATGTGGAATTTGAGTTATATTATGACACATTCCTTGATTTTGGTAGAACATTATGGAAGGATTCACCTCCTCCTTCCACTATCTGTGATTTCATATCTCAAATTCTATGTGAAAGAGAAAGCGATGAACTATTTTACAAAAAGAAATTTGTTTGTGGTAAAAAATGCGATGATTGTGGAAATTTGACTAAATTTCAAAACAAATATCGTACTGATATAAATGATCAATCATTTTCCAACATGAAAGTGAAATGGAAGAGATATGAATATATTGGTACATCCATTCAAAGTGCAAATAGTGTTAAAAGAATTGAATTACTAGAAGACGAAATTTTTGTGATAGACTTTTTGAGAAAGTTTGAGGCAGAAATTTACAAATACACCAAGCATTCCCATAGAGCTCGATGGAAAGACTTGCAATTCAAAAAATATCGTGAAGTTTTTCCACCAGGGACCATTTTTTCAGTGATTGATTTTGCATAAAACTACAAATTTGTTCCACAAAAAGAAATTAAGAGTGAATACTATCATTCTGACCAAGTCTCCATGCTCGTCCATATTATATATAGACATGCTAAACAAAATGTCGATCATATAGAAAGCACGAGTGAAAATCGACATATCATTAAAGAATATCACTTTTATATCAGTGACGATCGTACACATGATACATATTTTGTACAACATTGTTCTGGAAATACTTATGATTCCTTGAAAATTCATGGAATAACATTCAATGAACATTGGATATGGTCAGACGGATGCGCAAAGCAATTCAAATCTGCATGATCATTCTTTTGGTTGTGTTGTCTTAATAAGAAAACCTGCATTAAACATTGTTGGAATTTCTTTGAGACTGGCCATGGAAAAGGAGAACATGACAGTGCAGGAGCATGCATAAAAAGAGCACTTCAAAGATATCAAATGAACCCCTCTGCAAGCCGACTTGTGAACGCTAAAGAAGTTGTTCAATGGTGCATTGCTTCTCTAAGCCATGAGACTAACCCATCAAGGGAAGTGCGAAGGTACAAATTCAATTTAATTTTTATTGGAAATCTAATTTTAAACATTGTGTACATTGATCGTGCAATGATTATCTTTGATTGTATTTTGATATCATATTTACAAATTCTTCTTTTAATTTTCCATATAAAGGTTTTTCTGGCATATTGGGATCGAAGACGTAGATAGATCAATTGGAAATAACGTTGAAACAATAAAAGGGACTCGAAAATTGCATTCAATTAAAACAAAGTCGTCCAGAAATGTGTTTGCATTGGATAAAAGAAAATATTCTTGTTTTTGTGATGTTTGCATAGACAACACAAAATCCAATGATGTTTGTGAAAACAACATGTATGTAAAAGATTGGAAACATACAGAGCTAAATACAAAGGGAAAAATGTCTGTTGCAATGTTTGAAGAAATGCAATCAGAGGAAACTACAATATCATCTGATGGTGATCGATTTTCTGATCTTGTTAGAGAAGGTAACATTTGAATTTCTTTCTAATGATTTAAAGATCTAGAAATAAATTTAAATATGTATAATTTTGTTTAAAAGTTTTTTTTTATTGTGCAGGTGATGTTTTTGCTGTAATTGCACCTACTGAAAACAATGAAAATGTTAAGTATTATTTGATGCATTGCACTAAACGAAAAATGAAATTATTATAAAACTATAATGATCACGGATTTCAATATGACAGAGGATCTATTATACTAAAAGGTTATTTTTCAAACAAACTAATCAAAGTGAGGACTTTGTTTACTTTGAAGACTATGAAACTGATTCCATAAGTTGTCAATATAGTCACTTGGTGTGTGCAGCACGCATAAAGTTGATAGATTTTCAATCAAAGAGAAAAACGAAAGTTAAGAAATGGAAAATTTCAAAATCCGATCATGAACGGATTACTGAAGATGGCATTCCATTGGAATTTTTTTTGATTGAATTGCCCAACAATTTATTCTCTTTAGATTAAATTTGTTTTAGAACTTCCAGTACACTTGAAACTAAAAATTGAGTTGCTTATGTTATTTGTTCAAGTGTTTTCACATGTACAAATTTTTTTGGTACCTGTGCACATGCTCTAGTATCAACTTAAATTATCAAGGATATATACATGTGCATTGATGAAAAATGATTCACGTGTACTCAATATATATTTTCTAGAATGCAATTAACTGGAACTAGTTTTTCTTATGTGCATTGATGAAAAACTAGTTGGATTTTCTGGTAAAAAGTATCCATAGTGTAAACAAATCATATGTAGTATAGTTTTGTACAAAGATTCCTTTCATACAAGAGACTCAAAGCACTTCTCCGACTTTTGGTGGGATTTGACCCACATCTCTATTCCTGATTGAAAATCTAGTACAAAATTTGTTTGTCCAATGGTTGGATATGTTCAATGTCCATCGATGAAAAATGTTACTTACATATTGGATATATATACATTCTAAAATGAAATTAATTGTTCAAGTAGTTTTACTATGTGCATTCATGAAAAATGATTTAAATGTACTCAATATATATGTTCTAGAATGCAATTTTAACTAAAAGTAGTTTTTCTATGTGCATTGATGAAAAATCGTATTGGATATATACACGAACTTAATGTGCCCAATTTTTCTTGTGAGATTTTCTGGTAAAAATTATCCGTGCAATGTAAATAAATCATCCAAAATATAGTTTTGTACGAAGATTCCTTTCAGACAAGAGACTCGGAGCACTTCTCCGACTTTTGGTGGGATTTGACCCACATCTCTATTCCTGATTGAAAATCTAGTACAAAATTTGTCTGTCCAATGGTCAGATATGTTCTATGTTCTAGAATGCAATTAACTGAATGTCATCAATTTACCAAATTATAAATCAACAAGGTTGGCTTTAAACTCTTTTTTCTATTAGAGCTCAATTGATACATGTCTAGTTGCATTGAAAAGCTATGTTCTTCCTATTGGAAAATTTTTCACTCAAACAAGACTATGTAGAGATCAAAAGCAATCTTAAGATGCCAAATGTACTTCAACCATCCAAAACTTGAGTTCTAAAAACATTTTGATTAAATCAAAACAATACAAGTCACATAGAAGTCTTCTATCTAAGCCAAATGTAGATTGAAACCATCCAAAACTTAGATAAAAAAATATAACATTTTATCAAAAAAATTAACATTTAACATTAAATCAAAATTAAAAGGATTTACATATAACTACTTCTTTACTCTTTTTGATTAAATCAAAATAATACTTCACATGGGAGTCTTCCATCTAGGCCAAATGTAGATTAAAACCATCCAAAACTTAAATCAAAACATTTAACATGTTATATCTTGAAACATTTAACATTTAACATTAAATAAAAATTAAAGGGATTTACATATAACTACTTTAATCTTTTTGAATATATCAAAACAATACTTCAAATAGGAGTATCTTCCATCTAGGCCAAATGTAGATTGAAACCATCCAAAACTTAGATCAAAACATTTAACATTTAAATAACATTAAATCAAAATTAAAGGGATTTACATATATACAACTACTTCTTTACTCTTTTTTATTCAATCAAAACAATACTTCACATGGGAGTCTTCCATCTAGGCCAAATGTAGATTGAAACCATCCAAAACTTAGATCAAAATATTTAACATTATATCAAAACATTTAACATTTAACATTAAATCAAAATTAAATGATTTACATATATATAACTTTAATGAACATAATGTACATAGCGAGACCTGTCTCCTAGGTTGCCTAACTAGCCAACACCAGAGGGGATCTGAATCAAAAAAACAGAAAAGGAGCTGCCCATAACTGGGAAAAAGCTAAAGAGGACCTGACATCAGGCTAGCTATCGATGTGTGTAGGAGGATTCTCCTCCAAAATTGGACAACTGTAGTCCTTCGGATCATCATCTACTCCCTTGGAGTGCTGGGAGGAGTTGTCGCTACTTGCGCCATCACTACTCGAGCTCGTCGAGCCGGATTTGACTGGAAGAGCTGCCGACTTCCTGGTGTCCTGGGGCTGATGGGTTGGGATGGTGGACTTTCTCCATCGCTTCCTGGAACTAGAAGCACCTTCATCTTGCGGATCCTCCTAAAAAGAGATGGAAATGGTCGTCGTAATTCACGGTCTGACCATAGCGCTGGTGAAGTGAAATTGTGCTTCATTGCTTGCCGGAGAAGGGTGGCTACCTGTGTCATGGATGGAAAGAGGAGGGGGAGAGCCAACACTCCTACCCCCTCCATCCCTACCTCCACCTCCCTTTCTACAACGCATCTGTTGTCTATGCATGGGGTCTTCCATACGCCAAATGTGGATTGAAACCATCAAAAAATTAGATCAAAACATTTAACATTATATCAAAACATTTAAAACATTTAACGTTAAATTAAAATTAAATGGATTTACATTTAAAACATTTAACATTAAATCAAAATTAAAGGGATTTACATTTAATGTAGATTAAAATGGTATCCAAAACTTATATTTTAATTTTTTTTTTTTTATATATCGTGTAACATTACTTCACATGCCATGTCAATTATAGTTCAACTATCCAATAGAAACATTTAACATTATACCACATGTGCCAAATGTAGATTGAAACCATCCAAAACTTAAGTTTTAAAACCTTTTTGATTATATATCGTGCAACATTAAAACATTACCATCACATCCAATGTAGACTAATCCATCCAAAACTTGAGTTTCTAAAAACTTTTTGATTATATCATACATACATTACTTCACATGCCATACAATTATATTATCTAATAAAAACATTTAACATTATACCACATGCCAAATGTAGATCAAAAAAACCATCCAAAAACTTAACTTTAATTTGACAAAAATTATGAGATCGTAACATTACTTCAAATGCCAAATGTACTCCAAGCATCCAAAACTTAAATTTTAAAAACAAAACAAATTATAACACATCATTACATAACATGCCAAATGTAGTTCAGAAGCAAAACAAAACTTAAATTTTTAAAAGAAAACAAATTATAACACATCATTACATAACATGCCAAATGTAGTTCAGATGACAACATTAATTTATAGATGACAACATTACTTCACATTCACATGCCAAAAGTACTAAAACCATCCAAAAATTAACTTTTTGAAACAAAACAAATTATATTAACAATGTAATAAAATATGTCCAAAAAGTTGTATATCTAACAAGTATCAAACTATGCATCTAGATCATATATAACAAAGAAATTTTAAGACCATCTAAATCTTGAAATCAAATCTACAAATCATGTCCATCAAATAGAGACGGATCTAGCGTCTTTCCTTTCAGGGTCTCAATCCACGCACTATCATGCGAAGCATCATGGGAAACCTACATACACAATGCACATGTACTTGAACATTAAAATTTGATTTTTTAAAAATGAGTGAGAATATTTATCTAGAAATTCACGTAAAAAACAAAATATAACAAAAAAATCATGCAATACCTCATGAGATTCCCTCTCCATTTGATGAACAAGTTCCGCCCCCATAAGAACATATGCAATGGTAAACTGTACAATATACACATACAGTTAGATGTATATATATATATATATATTAATGAAACTTTTTGAGGTGGAATATATATATATATATATATATAACTTTTAAACATAAATTTTAAAAGTGAAAAATTGTCCATACTTGTGGCTCATCTCCTAAGGATGTAGAAGGTACATCTCCCAAGGAAGAAGAAGGTGCCTCCATCCCAAAAACATCGAACGGAATCAGTATCTGTTAAAACATTTTATAATTATATATACATACATGTACATGTGTGCACAATTATTTAAATTTTAAAATATTACTTAAAAAACACTAACATTTGCCAACATATCTTGATGGTCAGACCCATCTGCATTGTTTGAGCCAGAAGTCCCGAACGTGATATTAACATTTTCGTCATGCATCATGTGTGAGAAATGCAAATGGTGTTTTAACATATAATCATATTTTTTTGTTAGATTAATGTACATACAAATAAATGTATACATGTACATACACATGTATTTATTACAAATTGTACAGACGTATATGTATGTTAAAATAATTTCAAACCCTAAAGTCATTAACACATACCGTTCTAGTGCCCTCTTCCTCATGAAGAATTAGGTCTTGCAAACCATTGCGACAATTTTTTGCATATATTCGGAGATCTTCAACATTCATGTTGTCAATCTCTTCATCTGTACGATACACAAAATTGGAACGTAAATTTTCACGTGGTCTTTGTCGATTTAAACAAACATCGACTACACCCAATCCACTGTAAACATTGTCGATCATGACATCCCTTGCTTCTCAACTTATTTGAGAAGTCACATCCATCTCTGACCGCAGAGTTTCAATCCTAAAAGGTCGACTCACCAATGGCGGCTCATGGCGAGGCAAATCCACATCTCGCTTAGCTCCCTTACGGTCATATAATCGACCTTTCCCTGGACCAAAAAATTCTGACAGAAGGTTATTGTAGTTGGGTTTCATACCCAAAAAAAATTCTGCGTAAAAAAATTGTGCAAAATAAACAGGAACCTCGTCGTTCCATGGGAGCCTTCCATAGGCCGCAAGGTGCCTATCATACAAATAGCGAGCTATATTTGAGTGCTTGAAATATTGCACCTTCAACATTTTTCTTTTTGGCCCTTCCTTGAAATTAAACATTGACTTGGCTACATCTTTTGTAACTTTTCGTTTTACATCCTCCCATTTATCTGGACCCATTACTGTTTCCTTTCTCTTTCTCATCACTTCTACAAATGTATCAGTCGTTGGCCCAGGAGTTTTGTACACATTTACAATTTTTCCCAATGAATGTGTAACTATTTCAAGGCTTTGTCGACTCTCAGCAGGTAGAGTCAAAGCCACGAGATCTCTCTGCAATTTTGTATGAAGTTTTTCACACCTTTGTAAGGTGCATTGCGCCATGCTTGTTTCCCATGGTATATCAGAAATGTTGGCCGGATAAGTTGTGCTGGGTAGACAACCTTCTTCTTGAATGTAGTGGTCTGCCCTGTGTCTATTTTGACCACTAGTTGGAACATTTTCGGCCTCTACATCAATATATATAAAATTTCGTATATTATAAAAAACACATGTAAAAATAGTTGTACAAATTTAATGAAAAAAATATTGAAATTGATGGAAACCTTGACGTGGTTGGTTAGCATCTTCTCCAACATGACCTTACTGAGAACCAGACCCAGAACGACCCTGCTGAGAACCAGACCCAAAATGACCCTGCTGAGAACCAGCAGCCGTTGATTGGCCTTCGGGGGAATAAATATCACCCCCTTCACGCAACCTGCTACCACTCATTGATGGCCCTCTAAGTGGATTTGAACCACCACCAACCTATCGAGACGAGAGAGAAGCTTCATAAACAAATACGAATTTATAATAAATTGAAAAATACATTCATGTGTACATATAAATACATATACATATTCATTGATTAAATTGCGTGAACCATACCACGACTGGGTGAACCTTGGGCACGCTCCATGGATGAAGTAGAAACCTTTCTCCTCTTAGCTCCTAAAAATTAAAAAATGAAACTTATTAACAACTAATTTAACTCGCAAAGTTAATAAAAAATCAATTCCATATGTACACATGTATGGAGATTTAATATTATATTTAAATAGCGTGAACATCCCCCGATCCTTGAACCCCCATATGGGATTCGGTTGATCTTCGTCATTCATCCTCCATGATATATATATCTATTGGTAGACATCTACACAAAATAGATTTCAGAAAATCAATTTGTAATTTAGTGTACACAAATTATGTAGAACACAACTTTCAAAGCAATAATTGATGTGTGAAACTCAATTTAAGCAAAAAAGAAATTATAAAAATGAAAGTTCACCAAATTGCGCTTTACTTGGTGGGAGCACACTTCGTATAAAATTGAAAAAAACACATGGTCATTAAAAAAGAAACGTGAAACTCCATTTAAACAAAAATTTCTTGAAGTTCCCGCATTTTAATTTTATAAAAACATGAAGTTCACTTGTTGCAAATGTGAAGTTCACCAAGTTGCGCTTTACATGGTGTGGTGGGAACACACTTGGTGTATAATTGAACAAACACATGGTAATTAAAAAAGACGAATTTATAAGTACACAACACAAACATATCCAAGATATGTTACAATGTCCATCAATAAATTTTGAAGGGGAGCGTCTCAACACTAATTCATCTTTGAGAGATGAATCTTGAATTTTTGAAGAAGAGCATCTCAAAACCAATTCATCTTTGAGAGATGAATCTTGCATTGGCATTGCTATGTATAATTCTAATTCATCTTTGATAGATGAATCATGAATTGGCATTGCCCCACGCAATAGATCAACAGACATCTTATTCACATTTATACATTGCTTTATACTAAAAAATTGAATTTGGCTAACAATATTGTTTGCTATTCCATGCAGTTATTTAGCCTCTCCTTTTTAACTTGGCACACGCCATTCATTTGGTTGCACACAAGTTCAGAATTGGTGAAAACTACAATTCCATTTGATCCATACTTCATCGTTGTTCCCAAGCCTTTTATCAATCCAATATAATATGCCTCGTTGTTTGTTGTTCTTCCCGGTATATTCATTTTCCTTTGGAAGACTTTACTAGTCACAATATTGGAAAGCACATATGTAATCATTGCTTTCCCTGAATTGGGATAGCAAGAAACTTCTCTGCATAATTTCCATTTTTCAACCATATTTAATGGTTTTCTTATCCCTGAAAAAAAAATTCAATAAAAATATATATATTAAATCGACATTTATTGCAAATGCATGAGAAAAATGACACAAGATTATGAGGTAAATGACATGTGCATTGTTTATCTTAAAGTTTGACTTTAAAAGTTTATGGTAGAGTTCACATCTAAAATTAATGGGAGGAAGCCTTTAGTTTGTGGGAGAAATGACACATGTACACAGTTTACCTTAAAGTGGTTGTGTTTTATGGATATTAGAGGAAACCTTTAGTTTGTGGGAGAAATGACACATGTGCACATTTTACCTTAAAGTGGTTGTGTTTTATGGATATTAAAATGAAGAACTTCTATTTAGATCCATTTCAAAGATTGACTATAGGGGCATTTACTAGATATGTCACCTTTCATAAAAGATGAGATCCAAAGGCTACCTCGCCCTTTACAGACTCTGCCTATAGAATTTGTAGAAGTAAACACTAGACCTATCCCAATTTTACCATGTGAAAGGTGTAGAGGACCCGTGGAATCACTCAAGGTTGTATTATTAAACCTTTGGTTTAATGATCTTCAACCTTTGGTTGTACTTTGAAGGTCCTTGACCTTCATCCTTCAACCGGAGGTTGTAGATCCTTCAAAGCCTCTTGTTAGAGAAGCATTTGAATATGTGAGAAACAAATTAGGAATAGTTCTTGTAAATTATCTTGTTAGAGAACCATTTGAACATGTGAGAAAAAAATTAGGGATAGTTCTTGTAAATTATTGTCACTTATTTGACTTCAAAAAAAGAGCCTATGAAATTGAGTGCAATATCTATGTGGTAGAGTACACAATATCTAAGGGGGAGAATACAATATATTTGACTTCAAAAGAAGATCCTATGAAATTGAGTGCAATATCTATGTGGGAAGGAATAGAAAGAATAACAAAAAGCATATGATTGTGTCAATAATTTGAAGTAGTCAAGAAAGATAACAAAGGACCATCAAAATTGAGTGCAATATCTATATGATATCTATATGATCAAGTGTCAATAATTTGAAGTAAATAAAGATAACAAAGGACCATCAAAATTGTGTGCAATATCTATATGATTGTGTCAATAATTTGATAATTTGAAGTAGTCAAGAAAGATAACAAAGGAACATCAAAATTGAGTGCAATATCTATGTGGGAGAGTACACAATATCTAAGGGGGAGAATACAATATATTTGACTTCAAAAGAAGAGCCTATGAAATTGAGTGCAATTTATCTATGTGGGAGAGTACACAATATCTAGGGGGAGAATAGATATAAAGAAGGAATAGAAAGAGTAACAAAAAGCATATGATTGTGTCAATAATTTGAAGTAGTCAAGAAAGATAACAAAGGACCATCAAAATTGAGTGCAATATCTATATGATATCTATATTCAATCAAGTGTCAATAATTTGAAGTAAAGAAAGAAAACAAAGGACCATCAAAATTGAGTGCAATATCTATATGATTGTGTCAATAATTTGATAATTTGAAGTAGTCAAGAAAGATAACAAAGGACCATCAAAATTGAGTGCAATATCTATGTGGGAGACTACACAATAACTAAGGGAGGAAGCCTTTAGTTTGTGGGAGAAATGACGTGCATGTAAATAGTTTAACTTAAAGTGGTTTGTTTTATGGATATTAAAATGAAGAACTTCTATTTAGATCTATTCCAGAGATTGAATGTAGGGGAATTTACTAGATATGCCACCTTCCATAAAATATGAGATCCAGAGGCTACCTGGCCCTTTACAGACTCTTCCTATAAAACTTGTAGAAGTTGAGAAATTTACATTGACAGATTTACTTGTGAGAAATTTACATTGACAACATATAGAGATTCAACTAGGCTTGTGAATTTAGTACAAGTGGAAAATGTATAATTCTACTTAGAAGAGTCTTTGGTTTTATGGTTAAGCAAGAAAGAGTCGTTACTTTCTCTATCTAGAGTAGAAGTGGAATACATAGTAGTTACTTCTTTTTTAGTGTTTAGGATGAAATGGGCTCTACAAGATATTAAGGTAAAAGCATATGATTGTGTCAATAATTTGAAGTAGTCAAGAAAGATAAAAAAGGACCATAAAAATTGAGTGCAATATCTATATGATTGTGTCAATAATTTTATAATTTGAAGTATTCAAGAAAGATAATGTAAAGGACCATCAAAATTGAGTGCAATATCTATGTGGGAGAGTACACAATATCTAAGGGGGAGAATACAATATAAGGAAGGAATAGAAAGAGTAACAAGAAGCATATGATTGTGTCAATAATTTGAAGTAGTTAAGAAAGATAACAAAGGACCATCATCAAATTCAAATTGAAAGATCAAGTAGTCTTCTTCATGAAGAAGAAGCATTAACTAGGTTCATCATTTAAAGGGTTCATTTTTTAATGAAAAATTTATAAATAATATGGAATGAATCATTGTACATTATGATAAATCTTGTATTTAAATGACATTTGATCTATGAATAAAATTTAAGAAAATGGGATCATCTCTTCATATATATATGTGTGTGTGTGTGTGTGTATAAGAGAGAATAAAAAGCAAAGGTGATATGTGTGAGCATAAAGATGTTAACTTCTTAGTTAAAAATCAAAATTTTAAAGTTGAAATTACTAAAAAGTTTGCTCTGGATCACAAATCACTATACCATAACAATGATACAAAGCAAACCATAACCCACTTATAATAGAGGGATAAAGGGATTCGTGTCACCTACTCCAAACCTAAAGACATAGTAATGAAAAAGAACATAAGGATGAAAAAACAATACACTTTTCATAATTGTCAAGCAAACCATAACCCACTTATAATAGAGGGATAAAGGGACTTGTGTCACCTAGTCCAAACCTAAAGACATAATAATGAAAAAGAACACAAGGATGAAAAAACAATACACTTGTCATAATTGTCATAAACTTATATCTAGTTTAATATTTCTAGCTACATGGTACACAATAACACATGGTAAAAAATAACACATTGATTAGTTCAGGTTATATTAAGGTTAACATGGCTAACTCAGAAGGTATAAGTTCAGGTTGATTAGTTCAGGTTATATTAAGGTATATCTATTACATATGTTATAAAAAAAATGTGTGAGCATAAAGATGTTAACTTCTTAGTTAAAAATCAAAATTTTGAAGTTGAAATTACTAAAAATTTTGCTTTGGATCACAAATCACTATACCATAACAATGAGACAAAGAAAACCATAACCCACTTATAATAGAGGGATAAAGGGACTCGTGTCACCTACTCCAAACCTAAAGACATAATAATGAAAAAGAACACAAGGATGAAAAAACAATACACCTGTCATAATTGTCATAAACTTATATCTAGTTTAATATTTCTAGCTACATGGTACACAATAACACATGGTACAAAATAACACATTGATTAGTTCAGTTTATATTAAGGTTAACATGGCTAACTCAGAAGGTATAAGTTCAGGTTGATTAGTTCCTAGGTTATATTAAGGTATATCTATTACATATGTTATAAAAAATATGTGTGAGCATAAAGATGTTAACTTCTTAGTTAAAAATCAAAATTTTGAAGTTGAAATTACTAAAAAGTTTGCTCTGGATCACAAATCACTATACCATAACAATGAAACAAAGAAAACCATAACCCACTTATAATAGAGGGATAAAGGGACTCGTCTCACCTACTCCAAACCTAAAGACATAATAATGAAAAAGAACATAAGGATGAAAAAACAATACACTTGTCATAATTGTCAAGCAAACCATAACCCACTTATAATAGAGGGATAAAGGGACTCGTGTCACCTACTCCAAACCTAAAGACATAATAATGAAAAAGAACATAAGGATGAAAAAACAATACACTTGTCATAATTGTCATAAACTTATATCTAGTTTAATATTTCTAGCTACATGGTACACAATAACACATGGTACAAAATAACACATTGATTAGTTCAAGTTATATTAAGGTTAACATGGCTAACTCAGAAGGTATAAGTTCAAGTTGATTAGTTCTAGTTGATTAGTTTAGGTTATATTAAGGTTGATTAGTTTAGGTTGATTCGTTCATGTTATATTAAGGTTGATTAGTTCAGGTTGCAGAAACATTGGGGCACACAGTTTTACTCCCTTTCTATATGGTTTTTGGCCCTTCCCTGGTTCGATATGATACTAGTAATCAAATGAACTAGTGTACACTTACATAGAGTAAACTGTAATGGTATTACCATAAGAAGTTAATCACATTAGCTTATTTGTAACGATGTAATGATATCATGTTCACCACATCAGAGATTATGGATGTACTTATACCTATGGAATACACTGATATTATGTAAACTACCTCTATAATAGCTTAAGCTTACCTTATTACGTAAACAGGGTCTATAAATCCCATGTATTAAGGAATAAAGCACGCATAATAATGTTCTGTAATACTAGCTATAAGCTCCCAGGAATATCTATAATGAATAAGCAAGTACTATATTCCCCATATGTTGAATTAGACCACTGTCACTGATTAGGCTAATTACTCTATTGCTTATGTTTCCATCACTATGCTTGGACTTCTAGATTTCCTTATACTATAGCTTTTATATAAGTTGAATCTGTAATCACATGGTTTTCAATCATAAAGTGAGGGAACAAGAATACAATGAAGATCGGTCAATCATTTAGATCACCATTTGATTCATATTAGTATCCCACAAATTAATAAGCAAAATCATAACTACAAAATGGTAAAAGTCCCTCCTAATGAATTACCGCCTTCCTTCAAGAAGAAATGACAGATGGGAGAGAGAAATATAACTAGATCATATATTTGGAGGGTCCATGGCATCATGTCAAGAGGAACTACGGTGGAACATCACATAAAGGAGAAACTACAAATTATGATTATTTTAGACCTATGGGTAAACATAACATCGATGGGAGGAGGAATTCTAACAATGAGGATGAAAGTTTAATGGGAAATTCTCTTCCTGCAAATCCTTCTTTGTTATTGTCACAAGAAAGTTTGTTTGAAGAAGGACATGAAGATGAAGGAACTAGAAGTGATTTTGAAATCACTAAAGATAAAAAGGATGATTTAGAGCATGGTTTTGTATCTTCAGAGGATAAATCTAAACTGCCTAATGAATCAACATTGGACTCAGTTAAATCCAGTAATATCAAGGAGATTTCCAACAATTCCATGGTCTTGCATGGATCTACACTAATTGGGGCAGATGAGAGGATGCTTTTGGAAATTCCAGCAATGATGGTCCAACCATTGAGACTAATAAAGGGAAGATTTTAGGTGAGTGTGTTTCCATTGAAGTTATATGTATGGAACCTCTTGATAAATTGCTTCCATGTGCACGTTGTTGATACTTTGTTCTGTCTGCAATGCCTTCTGATTTGGCAGAGTATATATGTTATTATTTATTTCTTTTTTTGTTCAACACAATTTTTGGATGTAGTATTTAGGATTTCTTTTTTGCATGTGTACTTGCTAATCTAACTACTTTTATGTTTCTGAGCTTAGAATTTTGGTTAAAACTTTGCAATTTTTTGCTAGTCTTCCTAGATTGTAATTCTTCTAAATCTATGAAGAGTGGAAAAATGCTAAACATAAGCCATTCAATTGTTGTGACAAGATATTAAAGGCTTGTGATAATTCTAGTTACTTTTATTTTGTATGACTAGATTGAATAGTTTGTAAATTATTATATATCAGCTTGTTGTGTGAGTCATGTTACATCGGTGTGAAATTGAGGTAACTCCATTGAGTTATTTTTATAAAGTTTAAAATAGGGACTGAATGACTATATATTTTACAAATATTACGCCATTATGTGTCGAGCTTTTTTTTAAATCAATGCCTATAAGAGAATAATTTTAGGACAAGGAGTAAGCATGCCCAACTACTGAAAACAAAGCAACTAAAATATGAAATGCGATGAGTAAATATAGCTACCATGTTTGTGAAATAGTAGCTAGACTATATTTCAAAATAAGATATGATTACCTCTAAATAATATGAAATTAGAAACTTAACTAGATTATGAAAGTGAATGTAATGAATCCAACTATCATAATATTAAAAACTAGTTAGATTATAAAAGAAATGACAAAAAATGATACTAAAAAATAGTTACATTATAAAAGAAATGGTTGAAAGGAAACATGACAGAAAGGGTAACATAGCGATATCTTCACCTACCTAATCACAACTACTGAACCTAATCACGGCTACTGATCACGATGGAAGCTAGCCCTTGTTTTAGTACTTAAAACACTTAGCAGATTGGACAATGTTAAAAGGTTTACAAAAACAATAAAGAGGTTATTTTGACCCATCTCCTGCCCTTAAACTCATAAAAAAGAGGCCCTTCAAAGTAGAAATTTCCCAACTACTGAAAACAAAGCAACTAAAATATGAAATGAGATGAGTAAATATAGCTACCATGTTAGTGAAATAACAACTAGACTATATTTCAAAATAAGATATGATTAGCTCTAAATAATATGAAATTAGAATCTTAACTAGATTATGAAAGTGAATGTAATGAATCCAACTATCATAATAATAAAAACTAGTTAGATTATAAAAGAAATGACAAAAAATGATACTAAAAACTAGTTAGATTATAAAAGAAATGACAGAAAATGATACTAAAAACTAGTTACATTATAAAACAAATGGTTGAAAGGAAACATGACAGAAAGGGTAACATAACGATGTCTGCACCTACCTAATCACAACTATTGAACCTAATCACGGCTACTGATCATGATGGAAGCTAGCCCTTGTTTCAGTACTTAAAACACTTAGCAGATTGGACAATGTTAAAAGGTTTACAAAAACAGTAAAGAGGTTATTTTGACCCATGTCCTGCCCTTAAACTCAGAAAAAAGAGGCCCTTCAAAGTAGAAATTTCCCTTGAAGAATGCTAGCAGAATATCATTTTTTTATGATCTTGACTAGGCATTAGATTATATTAAAACTATACTAAAGGCAATTGAGGAGAAGTATAGTTTACCATTCCTGCCAAAAAAAAAACTTTGTTTCCATCATATCAAATACTAGTATAGAATATTTTCCCAATAAAGTGCTCAGAATATGAATTTTAATCGGATATTTTGTGAGCCTCTTGTTCCCGTGTTTCACGGAATTTGGGGCTACAAATATGTAATTTAGTCATGATGATGTACTGTGTCTAGTTGAAGTCCAATGTTGGGTTTATGATGTAAACATATGGATGGATATTTCATTACATCTGGAGGTATTTATCATGCATGCATAATTCACCTTCACAAAAAAATAACAAAAATTCCACATAATGATGTATTAATTTGGGTAATTTTGTAGTGCATATGATATTTACCACGGTTAAATATTTAAATCTTGAAATTCACATGATACATATAACATCACTCCTACATCTGAAGCAACAGGAATCACTACAAATACATAACTACTAACACAGATAAAGAACATGCCGAATATGTTGAATAAAGAGCAGAACAAATACCTAGTATTGAAGTCGCTTGAAGTCGCCGCAGACCAACAGTGCAGACGGAAGCAGTAGACCAACATCATGGATGTAAGCAGCAACACAGACAAAAGCATGCGAACAAACAGACCAGCAACAACACAGAGAAAAAAAGCCAGCTACTATTCACCTTCACAGAAAATAACAAAAATTCCATAGAGTGATGTATTAATTTGGGTAATTTTGTAGTGCATATGATATTTACCACGGTTAAATATTTAAATCTTGACATTCACATGATACATCTAACATCACTCCTACAACTAAAGCAACAGGAAGCACTACAAATACATAACTACTAACACAGATAAAGAGCATGCAGAATATGTTGAATAAAGAGCAGAACAAATACCTGCTATTGAAGTTGCTTGAAGTCGTCGTAGACCAACAACGCAGACGTAAGCAGCAGACCAACAATGTGGACGTAAGCAGCAGCATAGACAAAAATGCGTGAACAAACAGAGCAACAACAGGATAGACAAAAAAACCCACAAACAAACAGACCGGTAAACAAATAGACTTCGCAGGCGATTTATTTATAGCAACTAGTTCGGCCAAACTATTTTAAGAGTAAAAGTTTGGCCGAAATTTTGTTGCCGGTTTTCCCATCTCCTATCAAAAATTGTGTTTTCCCACACCGTCAGTGTGCCGTCAATCTAAACGGAAGCACGAGTTCGGCTGAACTTTCTGAGAAAGTTCGACCGAACTATTAAATTGTTCGGCTGAACTTTATAAAATGTTTGGCCGAACTATTGCTGAAAAAAGTTTTCCGCCCCCAATTCTCACAAAAGTATAACCCATATTCACATATTGACCCATATATCATTACATAAACCCTAATCTATTATGAATGAATATTCGTTCCTAATGTGTAGTATTTTTTAATAACTTTTCAAAGTAGTTATTATAGCACTAAAGGGGACCTATATTGGGTTAAATGTACATTATATGACCCCAAAGCGGAGGCATATATGAGGATAAATGTACATGTAATGTGTAAATGTATAAGTAATAGGGTTGGCCTAGTCATGAAGGGACCAAATGGGCAATGTGTGAATATGTATATATAGAATTCATGTAGTCACTATTGAGGACAAAGATTTGGATTCGATGAATGTATATTGAGTTAAATGTACATTATATGACCCCAAAGGGGAGGCATATATGAGGATAAATGTAAATGTAATATGTAAATGTATAAGTAATAGGGTTGGCCTAGTGATGAAGGGGCCAAATCGGCAATGTGTGAATATGTATATATAGAAATCATGTAGTTATAATCAAGGACAAAGAATTGGATTTGATGAATGTACTTGGGTATTTGGAGGATTTTTTCCTATTATTATCTATATTAGCATTGAAATCCATGTTCACATTGATGTAGATGGTGTATACTACTGTATTTTTATGTCTTTGGATCATAACATTTGGTATTAGAGCTTGCAAACCTAGGGTTTTTCCAGCTTCAAATGAGTCATCACGTATTTTTCTATAACTTTATTTCTAGGAAGCTTCAAACCATGGAATTTTGAGAAAATTCAGAAGTTACCTTAGAGTACATATGGTCATAATTTTAGATTCTAGTTCACTATACTTTCAAAGATAAACCTATGGAAGTTAGGTTTTGTGAATGGTATTGAAATCAATTTCAAACAAGTAATCTGGGATTTTCCAGTATAACATTGTTTTTAGTGGAAGCTTCTGATTTTGAAATTTGTATAATAGTTATAATATATCTCGTGGAACATGTGGCAAAAATGTTTGAGTCTAGTTTCTTATACTTTCAAAGATATACCCTATGGAAGTTAGAGTTTTTGAATGGCCTTGAATTCAAGTTCAAATGATTGATATTGGAATTTCACTATAAATTTTTTCTAGAAATATTCCAACCAAACAAATTTGAGGACACTAAGGAGAGATATCATAGTTCAGGTCATTAAAATTGCATCTTCTAATTCAGTACAATCATGTGGATATAGTATATGGAAGTTAGAGTTTGTGAAGGGTCTTGAAATCAGACTTGAATAAGTCATCTTATTAGCTTCAATGTAACCTTTTCAGAGAAGTTTTTCGAAGTGTGAAATTTTCATGGATTCGACTTTACATACGGAGGTACCTCAAGTAGAAATTCCGAAACATATTTGAAAAATATGATATGTGGCATGCTTGACAATTTCACTCTCAAGAAGAATACAAAATCAAGAAGTTTTGGGAATTTTAGCATAACTTTCACTTCGTAGATCATATTTGTATTAGAACAATTGGATTTAAAAGACGACATATCAAAAAAATCCAAGTCAATGTTTTAATCTCAAAAGATATGAAATTATAGAGATACATCAAAGAAAGGTTGACTAGAATAACAAAATCCGTAGCATAGTTTTGAAATGCCCCAAATAAAAAGCAATGGCACTATCTAAATTCAATCAAGAAGAATATAAGGATGAAATTAATCCTAAGGAATGCCATTTAAGAAGAAGACATTAGCAAGACAACTTCTAAGACAAGGTATAGACACTATGAATGTGTAGTAGTTTCATTTGGATTGATAAATGCACTAGTTGGTTTTATATGCCTAATAAATGAATTTTTAAAACCATTTGGATACATTTTTTTGGGTGTGGATCTTGATTATCTCCCTGATTTAGAGATATTGTTTCAGCCAAGTGTATACTCCAGGAAGACTATACACCCCTCCACGTGGGTGGGGGTGCGGGGAGGATTGCCCCCCCCTGGCTCGGGGGTTTGGAGGTTTGGGGGTAGTTTCCCCGAAGCTAAAAATAGATGAAAATTTTCCTTGCAAAATATTGTAATTTCATAGTCAATATGGTTCGTTCAATAGGTAGATGATTTGATGGTAGAAGTTATGTTAATTTAGAGTTTTTTTCCCTAGAAGGAAACCCTTGGTTTACATGGGGAACTATATTGCGACTGTGTATTGTGATTCTGAATGAGAAATAGAGAGGATATTGTGTGAGAATGAAGAAGAAAATATAGCAGATATGATGTAGGTTTTATCTCTTCATTTTGCTAGATAATATAAAAGGAAGGCCTGGTTGTTTCTTTGTGGACATAGCCCAAATTAGGTGAACAATGTATATC
>CM076571.1:57509382-57629382 GCA_034641835.2 Pinus albicaulis
GAATCCAAGGTGAAAAGAGAAGTTGGTATGAATTGGCCACCAAAGAAGGTATAGAAAAATAATTCCAATTTCAGAAGTAGTAGATCTCGCAACTATAAAATTACTGCCAAAAATACAGCAAATAAACAACAGGGAAGAAATCAGCAAAATACCAGGTGGCCAGTTGAAGAGTGACCCACAAAAGCTTCTAGTATACTCGATCATGGACAGATCCAGAAACTGTCGTTACAATGTTGGGGATGCGGTGAAGCACATTACTATAAGAGCTTCCCTCACCGTGGGAAGAACAATATTGAAACTATCTTGCAAGAGGCATCTACAATAGGGGACATGGCGTGAAATGTACCAAGAATTAATGGAGCGCTTGAGGACCGAAAAGTAGATTATCAACCAACCATGATTGAGCTAGAAGGTAAGTTGTATTCCAAAACTATTTCAATTTTGGTTGATATTGGTGGCAGTTTAAGTTATGTAAATCCATGGATAGTAGAGAAGTGTGATTTGCAGAGCCAAAAGTTAAAAAAACCCCTCGCTTGTACAATTGGGAATAGGGGACATGGCGTGAAATATACCAAGAATTAATGCAGCGCTTGAGGACCGAAAAGTAGATTATCAACCAACCATGATTGAGCTAGAAGGTAAGTTGTATTCCCAAACTATTTCAATTTTGGTTGATCCTGGTGGTAGTTTAAGTTATGTAAATCCCTGGATAGTAGAGAAGTGTGATTTGCAGAGCCAAAAGTTAAAAAAACCCCTAGCTTGTACAATTGGCAACAGGGGCCAAGAGGAGAGTTAATGAAAAATTTTCCAACTATCCCCTAGAAGTTGGAAACCATCACATAAATGTTGAATTGAACATCCTACCTTTAGGCTCTGATGGCATTTTATTGGGAATTGATTAGTTGGAAGTGCATTGGTAACTAGTAGATTGCAAAGAGAAAATCATTTATTACAAGGCTATAATATTCCCAATTAGCTTTTAGCTAGTGGGAATATTATATATTGCTTCTATTCACTTCTTAGATGAATAAGTGTGGTTAAGATACCCTTAAATCACCTTAGTAGGAATAAAACACTTCTAGTATGAATGTGGATCATTTTAGCTAGCTAAAATAAAGCAACTCTTGGTGTGGAAATGGATAATGCATGTAAATTGGGTCAAGATTGACCAAATCAATAGCGCTTCCATAGGAGAGAATGGAGCTAGTGGGGACAACAAATTTTTGGAGGAGGAGTCTTTGCATGGGAGTAGCATTATAAATGAGTATGGCTAAGGGTGAGGAAGCTCACCAAGCATATAAGAGAAGGGATGACAACCATAAGAGGCATTCATAACATTTTTTGTGTTTGGGTCTTATGACTTCTTGCATGTTTCATATGTTTAGCAGAGTTTGTTGTACTATTTAGTAGAAGGGTATTTCCAAGCGGGAATCCCACACTCTACCTCAGGGGAATTTGAGTGCCCACTCAGGAGAGATATTCTGAGTTTCATTTCCACCATATGGCATTGGGCCAAGCAACTTCCTTCAGCCATAGTGCAGTCTCCTTGAGGAACTGCGCTATTTTGCAGGGTGTTGCAGTGGAGGGGTGAGAAACCATGTTTATGAACTAGTTTCCTAGTGAAAGGATCAACCTTTCACCTGGAAAGCTAGAGAGGAGAAGATACAACCATATATTTTTTATTTCAGCCTTATTTCAGTAGAGCTCCAATGATACCGTGTGATTCAGCCACAGAGTTGCAGTCTGCACTTTTTGCATCTTTTGTATTTCAAGAAACCCTTTTCAGGTTATCTTGGGGTTGTGTTTGAGAGACTAGTTCTCCATTTTCAGCTCCTCTTGAGCATTATATCAATAGATCCACTTGTTCCCTTTTTATATTTACAGTAACCCTCACTGGGACTATGTTGTCATGTACTCTGGCATTTACCTATAGCAGCATCATTTGTTCTTTTATTGTATTTGGGCATTGGAGGCTTCTTTGCCAAGTTTGAGTGATTTGTTCATCAATATATTGTATATTTTTCTATTGTGATACTAATATAATGGATCTATGATTTTATCATATGTTTGTATTAATATTTTCCAAATATTCCATTTTTTTTTCAATATGACAGTCTTTCCTAAATTGGAATATTACAGTGGTATCCGATCATAATCTTGGCTTAGCTTATGGGGAAATACATCTATAGCAATGGAGGATAGAGAGATACCAAAAATTATTCTTCAGACCATGTAGAACATTTCTAAAGATATCAAGGATATGATATTATAAAGGCAGAAGGAATACCCTAGAGGGTTTCATCATGGAGAAAGTTTCGACACTTCACATTTATGGTGTGAGAAACTAGTAGTACAACCTTCCTCACAATGCTCCAGTATGCCCACATTCATATTAGTTGGAAGTGAGGTGGGAGGGCCATTAAGAGAAGAAACCCTTGGTAATTATTTCTTAGAATATGAGTCTCAATCTTAGAGGTTCAAGGAGCACTTGAACTTCTAGGAGTTCTGTCGGATCAAGGATGGTAGAAGATCCCACAATCACCATAAAAGTGGAGGGTATATGCAGAACCAAGATCTATAGCATACTATCGGCAGGTTCTTTTTTCCCTCTTATGATGGATCACCCAAGTGCACAGCTAAGGCTTGGGTAGAGAAGTTGGATACCTATTTCCAACTAAACAGAGTTTTAGAAATGGAGGCCATTAAGATAGTAGTGCTACACCTAGAAGGTAAAGCACATGAATGGTGGTTTCATGGCCTATCTACACTTGGGCATGCAAGTGTAACTTCTTATGCAAACTTCACCCAAATTTTGGTGGAGAGATTTGATCCCAGAAATATAGAAGCACATTTTGTTGAGATAAAAAAGTCAAGAAAACAGGAGATCCAAAGACTTACATCTCTAAATTTCTAAAGCTTTCATTCATGGTGTTGACGTATTTGTGGCCAGGAGAATGTGCATGTTCATTGATGGGTTGGTTGAGCCATTGCATGGGTTGGTAAAATCCACTAGACCAACTAGACTCCAAAAAGCTATGGAGAGGGCTAGAGATCTACAACATGCTTTACCCAAAGTAAAAGCCCCTTTTCAGAAGAAGTTCTCCTCTCAAACAAAGGGTAAATATGATAATTTTCTCCCCTCAAAGGAGAATCATGAGAATAAATCTCTTAATGATGATGTCTGGGGAGATCTAAGGAGGAGGAAGCTTTGTTTCACTTGTCGAGAGCCATGGGTGCTAGGACACCAATGTGTTGTAGGGAAGGCACATTGCATTGAGTTGTTCTTTGATGAGGAGAAGGATACTAGCGTTGTAGCATCAGGAGAGGGTGCACCACCGACAGGAGGTGTGGAGAGAGCATTTGCTCCAATTGGAGGGACTCTTGCAGCTTTGCGGGGAGTTCCCAAGTATCTAACATTGAGAGTTAGAGGCATTATTCATGGACAAAGAGTATTGGTATTGATAGAAAGTGGGGCCACCCATAACTTTATTGATACGCAGTTGGTGCAGAGGAGGGGTATTCACATGGAAGACTTTGAGGGCTTCTCAGTTTTGGTTCCAAGATCTAGAACCATGCAGTGTGCCAAATATGTTCCAAAATTAACTATCACTATGGGAACCTACACATTGACAGGGTAATTCTTTGTGGTTGATATTCCAGACACCAATGTGATATTGGGTGTCCAGTGGTTAATCACCTTAGGGAAGGTTACCACAGATTGGGAAACCTTGGAGATGGAATGGATAGAGAAGGGGAATGGTAAGAATCAGAAAATCACAGGCATACACACCTATCCACCCCAAATTGTCTTAGCACACATAATGGAGTTTGATTTACGCAGAGGGGAAATAGAGTAGGTAGTAGGACTACATATTTCAGAAGTAGGGGGAAAGGATGCACCAATACACCAAGATGTACAATCTATTTTGGACCACTATTCTACAGTATCTGGAGAGATTCCACCAGGAAGACCCCCTGACCGAGGGTTTGAGCACACTATTAAGTTGGAGCATGGGATCTAAGTAGTGATCACCACACCCTATAGGCATCCCATGCCTACAGGGATGAGATTGAAAAATCCATTCAGGATCTCTTGGCTTTAGGACACATCTGACCTAGCACTAGTCCTTTTGCTTCCTCGGTGGTTTTGGTGAAGAAAAAGGATGGTTCATTAAGGATGTGCATTGACTATAGGGCCTTGAACAATAAGACAATGAAGAACAGGTTTCCAATCCCCAGGATTGATGAGTTAATGGATGAGCTAAGGTGATCCAAGTACTTTTCAAAGATTTATTTGAGATCGGGGTACCATCAAATCAGAGTGAGGGACCAAGATATCCCCAATACAACATTTAGATGCCACTATGGCCATTTTGAGTTCTTGGTGATGCCTTTTGGGTTAACCAGTGCTCCGACAACCTTCCAGTCTTGCATGAACTGCATTTTTCGTGGTCACTTGAGGAAGTTTGTATTGGTCTTCTTTTATGACATTCTTATTTACAGTCGCACATGGGAGGAGCATCTACAACATATTGAGGCATTATTACATATTCTATGCTAAGCTCTCCAAGTGTGAGTTTGGACCCACAATGATGCTCTGTTTGGGCCACATCATTAGAGTAGATGGAGTGACAGTTAATGAATTGAAGATCCGTGCTATCAGAGATTGGCTAGAGCCAAATAATTTCACAGAACTTCGAGGGTTTGTAGGCATCTGTACCTACTACCGGAAGTTTGTTAAAGGGTTCTCTCAACTAGCAGCCCCCCTTATAGATTTGACTAAGAAGGGAGCTTTCAGTTGGACAACCACAACGCAGAGAGCCTTTGATAGGCTCAAGGAGGTGATGAGTAGCTGCCTGGTGTTGGTTTTATGGGATTTCACTCGGTCTTTTGTGCTGGAATGTGATGCTTCAGGGGAGGGCATTGGAGCAGTGTTGATGCAAGGGGGACATCCCATAGCTTTTGAGAGTTGGAAGTTTCTGCCACATGAGAGATTGTATCCTATATATGATAAGGAGATGGTTGCTATCATGCATGCCTTAGCCAAGTTTCGACAATATTTGGTGGGTAACAAATTCCGAGTGAAGACTGATCACAATAGTCTTCGTTTCTTTCTTAAGTAGAAGCAGTCGTAGGAGAGCAAGATCCAAGCATATGACTTTGACATTGAATATTTCAAGGGAAAGAGCAATATAGTGGCAGATACTCTATCTCGGAGGCCAGTAGCGCTGTCCTGATGGGTATGGATACAAATTGGAAGGTCCAGTTGCTAGTAGAGTATTCCAAATAGCGCTTTGCATGTGAGATCCTAGATGGTCAGGTGACTGTTGAGAGGTATAGAGTGATGGGTGTGGTCATCTATTGCCGAGATCGGGTCTTCTTGGTTAGAGATTCTAGACTCAAGAAGAAGATTTTGCAGGCATCACATGATTCCCCAATTTCCAGGCATCAAGGATTCACCAGGACATACCGGGCTATTCAGGAGAGATTCTCATGGAAGGGTCTCAAGGAGGATGTGCTTCAACACATCAAGGAGTGTATAGTCTGCTCGCAGAACAAAGGGGAGCACAACCATCCCGCAAGATTGTTGCAGCCACTCCCTATTCCGGATGGGAAATGGGAGATTATTTCCATGGACTTCATCACCGGTCTACCTACTGTTCAGGGTAAGGAGAGTATTCACATTTCTTTGCTATTTCTGCATGATATATTGCTTCACAGGTAGTTGAGGTCTTCTTTAGAGGTGTCTTTAGACTGCATGGTCTTCCAAAGACCATATTTAGTGATCGGGATAGCCGCTTCATGGGTGGCTTTTGGCAGGAGCTTTTTCGGTTAGTGGGTACTGATTTAACACCGAGTACCATCTATCACCCACAAATCGATGGACAGACAGAGATAGTAAACAAGTGGCTGGAAGGCTACTTGCGAAACTATGTTTCAGGGCAGCAAAGGGCATGGCTGCGTTGGCTCCATTTGGGGGAGTATTTCTACAACACAACTTTTCACATGTCCATCGGCATGACCCCATTTCGAGCTCTTTATGGGTATGATGCTCTATCATTTGCTGATGTGATGTTTGGGGCAAGCAAGGCTCCTAGTGCAAAGGAGTTGACTTAGGAGAGTCAGGATATACTCCGGGCCCTCAAGGACAACATTGCTACAGCACAAAACCAATAGAAGTTATATGCAGACTGTGGTTGGATAAAGAGGCAGTTTGAGGTTGATGATTTGGTCTATATTCGTCTTCAGCCATATAGACAATCTACACTAAAGGAGAAGGGGGTTGAGAAGCTTAAGCCCCGGTTCTATGGGCCATACAGGGTGGTTCGTCATGTTGGGGAAGTAGCATATGAGTTGGAGATTCACATTGGAAGTACGACCATAACATTTTTCATGTCTCATGCCTCAAGAAGGCCATTGGACAACGTGTGGTTTCCACCATGGATCTCCCACCTATTGATGATGAGGGCCATCTGGTTTTACATCCGGAGGCTATCTTGGATACTCGAGAGAGGCAGCTAAGTAACAGGGTGATTAGAGTATCTGATTTGATGGAGGAATCTACCTGATGAGGATGCCACTTGGGAAGGAGAGAAGATTTTGTAGCATCCTTCTTTACAGTTGCTTGAGGACAAGCAACATTTGGGAGGGGAGGATTGTATTATGTAATTATTCCCAATTAGCTTTTAGCTAGTTGGAATATTATATGTTGCTTCTATTCATAGCTTAGATGAATAAGTGGGGTAAAGAGACCCTTAAATCTCTTTAGTAGGAATAATTCACCTCTAGTATGGTTGTGGATCAGTTTAGCTAGCCAAAATAAAGCAACCCTTGGTGTGAAAGGGGTCAATGCATGTAGACTGGGTCAATATTGACCAAATCAACAGCTCTGCCATAGGAGAGAGTGGAGCTAGTGGGGACAACGCATTTTTGGAGGAGGAGTCTTTGCATGGAAGTAGCATCATAAATGAGTGGGGCCAAGGGTGAGAAAGCTCACCAAGCATATAAGGGAAGGGATGGAAACCATGAGAGGCATTCAGAATATTGTTTATGTTTGGGTCTTATGACTTCTTGCATGCTTCAGCTGTTTAGCGGAGTTTGCTATACTGTTTAGTATAAGGGTATTTCCAGGTGGGAATCCCACAGTCTACCTTGGGGGACTTCAAGTGCCCACTAAGGAGAGCTATTTTGAGATTTATTTCCACCATCCGACATTGGGCCAAGTAGCTTCCTTCAGCCATAGTGAAGTTTCCTTGAGGAATTGCGTTATTTTTCAGGGTATTGCAGTGGAGGGGTGAGAAACCCTGTTTATGAGCTAGTTTCCTAGTGAAAGGAGAAACATTTCGCCTGGAAAGCTAGAGAGGAGAAGATACATCCATATATTTGTTATTTCAGCCTTATCTCAACAGAGTTATAGTGATACAGCGTGATTCAACCATAGAGTTGCAGTTTTCACTTTTTGCATCTTGTGTATTTCAACAAAACCTTTCCTGGTTATCTTGGGATTGTGTTTGAGAGATGAGTTCTCCATTTTCAGCTCCTCTTGATAATTATACTAGTAGATCCACTTGTTCTCATTTTCCAACTGCAGTAACCCTCACTGGGACTACGCTGTCATGTACTCTATCATTTTTGTATAGTAGCATCATTTTTTCTTTCAGTGTATTTGCGCATTGGAGGCTTGTTTGCCTAGTTTGAGTGATTTGTTACTTAATATATCATATATTTTGATGTTGTGATACATAATATAATGGATCTGTTATTTTCTCATATGTTTGTATTAATATTTGCTGAATATTCCAGTTTTGTGTACAATATTACTGTCCTTCCTAATTTGGAATATTACAAAGGTAGAAGATGGAACACGCCAGGAATTGCGAGGGATTAAGAAACCACTTCAGATGTATTCTATTACTGCATCTCAGTTGGGAAAATGCATCAGAAAAGGTTGTCAGATTTATGCCATTCAGGTGGGATTTTCCAATTCTAAAGATAATACCTCTATGATGGAGAACAACCAGTGGTACAAGACTTTATGGATGTATTTCCGGAAAATATATCGGGCTTACCTCCAAAACGAGACATTGATTTCACCATAAAATTAATTCCAGGGGAATCACCAATATCATGTGAATCATATCAAATGAGTGTACCGAGCTAAAAATGGAATTACAGGAGTTGCTAGATACATTAGGGAAATTTTGAGGTCTAAAATGGGCGTCCTAAGAAAAATTTACAACCAAAAGAAAATTTATAAGAACCAATAGGATTCAATATGATGATGTCAACCATGGGGGATGGTTCACCATTTTTTTAAGTAAAAGAGTAAAAAGATTAAAAAATAATAAAATAATAAAACCATGTCCCATAATCAACTTTATCTTCAAAAGATTTACTCAAATTTCGAAGCACGTTGGATGTAAAATTTATTCTCATCCAAGGATTATCTATGCTGTATACTTTTGATATACATATATGTGGTCAATAAATACATGAAAAAATGTTTTTGCAATCAC
Source organism: Pinus albicaulis (assembly GCA_034641835.2). Lineage (NCBI taxonomy): Eukaryota > Viridiplantae > Streptophyta > Pinopsida > Pinales > Pinaceae > Pinus > Pinus albicaulis. The sequence goes on from CM076571.1 coordinate 57,517,899, forward strand.
GTTTTTCATGTATTTCTCATTTTTCGTGTAGTAGGGTCCATTGAAAGTATGCAAAATTGGTACTCCTTGGATGAGAAATCAAATTTTGCATCCAATGAGTGCTTCTGCTAGAAGCTTGAGTAAACCCATAGGGAGATAAGTTTAAAATACGAGTTGAAAAATAGTTTTTCTTTTTTTCCCCTCTAAAATTTGATGATGACATCAAATCTTATTTTATTATTTCCACTATTATTTTATAATTTATTTAGGAGGCCCATTTTAGACCTCAAACTTCTCCTAATGAGGGATATATCTTTCCTAGTGTGTCTCCTTGGGGGGCACTAGTACTGTTTGTGAAGAAGAAAGTTGATAATATGTGAATGTGTAGGGATTATAGAGAGCTTAACAAACCAACTATTAAGAAAAAATACTCATTGCCACGAATAGATGATATGTATGATTAGGTAAAGGGCGCAACTGTATTTTCAAAAATAGATCTAAGATCTAGGTACCATTAAATACAGATAAAGGATGAAGACATATATAAGACAACTTTTTGTACCTCGTATGGGCACTATGAATTTGTGGTTTTACCATTTGGTTTGACCAATGCACCAACAACATTCATGAGTTTAATGCATGGCATATTTCATCCATTTTTGGATAAGTTTGTTTTAATTTTTATTGACAACATACCGATCTACTCAAAAACTATGGAGGAGCATAAAGTACACTTACAAGTAGTGTTAAGAATCTTGAGAGAAAATAAAATTTATGCCAAATTAAGTAAGTGTGATTTTTATAAAGAGAAGATTTAATATTTAGGCCAAGTTATTTCTGCTAAGCGTATAGCAGTAGACCCTAAAAAAAATAAGAACTATCATGGAATGGAGAGTACCTAAGAACGTAGCAGACACATGATATTTTATGGGTTGGCTAGCTATTATCGGTGTTTTATTGAGGGGTTTTCTAAGATTTATTTTACTATAACCTCATTATAGCGAAAAGGACGAGTGTTTAAATGGACCAGTGAATGCAAAAACAACTTCGAGCGGTTAAAACAGTTACTGACTATAGCCCCTGTATTAAAATTTGCTGATCCAAACCAGGAATTTGAAATTTGCACCGATGCTTGCAAAGAAGGAATGGGATTTGTATTGACACAAGATGGAAAAGTTGTGGCTTACGAGTCCAGGAAGCTACAAGATCATGAATAGTGATATTCCACATATGATATAGAGTTGATTGCAGTAGTGCACACATTGAAGGTATGGAGGTGCTACCTTTTGGGAAAAATATTTGTATTAAAACCTGATCACAATAGTTTGACCAGTTATTTTAAACAAACTGACTTGAATGCTCATCAAGACAAGTGGAACACATTCTTAAGTGAATTTTATTTTGAAATTCAGCACATTAAGGTAAAAGAAAATCGTGTCGTTGATGCTATAAGTAGAAAATTACACTGTGTGTATAAACTTTATTTTAACCTGGTAGAATTCAAGTTCCAAGAACAAGTGAAGGAGGCTGCTAGAACAGGATCCTGAATACCAGTTTCTATGGCAGCAAACACAACAAGAAGAAGAGCAAGGAAATAAAACATAGTACAAGATCATAGATAAACAATTATTGACATTTTGAGGGAAAATCTACATTCCTAATTGAATGAGTTTAAAGGAACTGATCTTAGACGAATATCATCGAAGTGCTTATTCTGGACACCCTGGTTACCAGAAGATGTTAACAACAATCAGAAAAGGCTACTTTTGGTCGAGAATGCGTAAAATTATCGTTGAATATTTGACTAAATGTTTGGAATGTCAACAAACAGCAGTGGAATATCAATTCCAATGTGGTTACAACCTATTACTCATGGGGCTACAATGGAAGCGGGAAGAGTATTGTTATATTTTATTACATACCTACCAAAAGCAAAGAAACACAATGACTAAATAATGGTGGTAGTTGATCGATTGAACAATGCAACTGGACTTTGTTCCAAAGATAGTCAACTCTAAAACTCCAGTATCGACACTCTTTTTTTATGAGAGAAGTGTTTAGATTACACGACATACCTAAAAACGTTATCTCAGACAGAGATGTAAAGTTTACTTCCACTTTTTGGAAGGCCCTGTTCACTGGTCTAGGCACACAAATTCAATTCAGTACTTTGTAGCATCCACAAACGGATGGTAAAACAGAAAGAGTAAATCATATTTTGGAGGACATGCTACGGATGTGTGTAATGAAGAAACCTATGAAGTGGGAAGATTATTTACACGTTGTGGAATTTTCTTACAATAATGGATACCAGGAATCCCCCAGGGTGAGTCATTTTGAAGCATTAAATGGCAGGAAATGTGAGACACCCATCAATTGGAGTAGTGTAGAGACCAAGATAATGCTTGGGCCTGAAATGTTGGCTGAGATGGAACAAGAAGTGAAGAAAATCCGAAAAAATATGAAAGCTGCCCAGGATTGGCAGAAAGTGTATGTAGATCAGAAGAGGACCTACCAGGAATTTGACGTGGGGATCATGTTTATGTAAGAATTAGACCTCGTTGTCGCTCCCGCAGACAACAGAGTTGTAATACACTGCCTAGGACATCTTAGCATAGCAAGGAGCATATAATATAATGTATGAAGTTGCCGCTTTAGCTGACATGATGTCTCCTATAAATAGGGAAATGAAATAGAATAGGACAAAAATCCCTCGAAACTCCATTACTGGGGAAGAGATACAGGCAGAAAAGATGTAGAACTTACTGATAAAAGCAATGATACCTGTGAGATGGGCTTTAATGCAGTGGGCCAATTCAAATACTTTACACATAAATTATCGTAAGGTATGTAGAAACAATATCGAGAAAATAATAAGCCACTTTCATACTACTACCTGATATACAATACCACCATGCATGGGCTTACCAATCTAAGAATCCATACATAATAATAGCATTTTAAAAGCACCCTCTCAAAGAAACTAATATAGTAAAAGTATGGATAGCTGTATAATGGAACAAAATATCATGCATGAGCCATATTTAAAGTGCTTGACTGATCCGAGCATGGGCATAAGCTAGGATGAATCCATACCAAAAATCAGTGAGCCACTCGCATTCCAAAACATGATACAAGAAAGATGGATGAAATGAAATGTTCTATTAATATAGCACAATGAAGGAAGTTACAGACTGTGAAATACCAAAGATCAGAATCCTCTTTGACAGATAGAACTCCTCCTCACTGAGACCCTATGGGTTCTTGGCGTTCATACCAAAGTTTTACAAAATGTTTACCAAAAGCCTTTCACTGCATAATTTTTTGATGAAATTTGGAACCCTTACAATGCGTTTCTTCATGGTTTTTATAGGAGAGACCAAAAACATAGTGAAAGAGGTAGGTGATGGACATTTAATTTGCATAATTAAAGCAAAATGGCAGAAACATTCGAGCCCATACTGCTGAATGACTATGCTGTGCCGCTTGTACTCTGTGGTCTACTGACTGAAATAAATGCACTGGGTAGAAATATCTTCAGGGACACAACAAAGCAGTAAAATCACACAAATCTCCATCCTTTCCTGGAAAGAAAACTCTATTGAAATAAAGCCTTGAGGACATTGTTTTCTGTGTATATATCTTTCGAATGATGTGCAGGATCTTCAATTTGGTACTCTGCTTCAAAAGGCTAGAACAAGGCCGCCAAAATCTTCAGCTATCTGTATTTAATTTTCTAACGATCATTGATATTATTTCTCTGCCCCATTGATATCTCCATTTGTGAAATCGGAGCCTTGAATGTCCCTATAGGGTTTGAAAAATTTGAACCCTGCTTCCTTTAATTGAAGTCTTGTCGATTTGGCTTCCGAGGACTTTCTTCATAACTCTGCTCTGAAATTGGTCCTTTGATGTATGTTCTATCACAGTAATTAAGACTGTGAGTCATAATAGTTCTTCGTTGCTGTACACCTGCAAAATCCGCAAACTCGTTAAAGAAAACCATGCACGGGAAGGTGAACACAGTGGGGATAATGGTGGGGTTAATGGAAATGGTTGTGTAGACTGGAGAAATGGTGAAATGATGCAGGGTGGCGGAAAAATGCAGAGGAATATTGGTGAATGGACTGGCTAGAGCTGAAATGTAAAACATTTAAATTATAATGTATGAATGGAACACATAAATGGTGAAGGAGAAGTGCAATGAACATGTGGGGTGGTGACGTGGAGGAACGGAATCAATGGCAGAATATGCAGATGATATGGACCGTTCAATCTCCAGGTGAGATCGACGGTTAAAAACACATCGGAGGGAAATGAGATGGTGGGCCAGGGGCGCGATGGGCTTGGACTAAATCTCGTGCAGCTTCCTTGAAAGCATGAACTGCATGGTTGACTACCTGCATTTATAACGACCGTGATGAATATTGCTGCGTGACCTTGCTGAACGTTAACGCGCGATGGGAGTGGGGTTTCGGCCATACGCGGAGACACATGGTGAACGATGTATGGGAATCGCTGGCCCAAGGAGAATTACCGCCATCGCCGGTGTTAAGGTGCGCGATATAACCACCTTGCTGAATAATGTTTTGGCGACGTGGACTCACCAGACCGGCGAGTAGAGGGGTGTGTGATTTATGATTTGATCGACCGGTGAATAGGTAGGCTGCTGTGTGCGTAGATGAGTAAATGCCGTTCGATCTGGCACAAGAATGGCTGACTCAGATGTGCCCGATATATATTGATAAGGCAAGCGCCCGTCGTGACTAGCACTCGGTTTCCGCGTCCGAGTTACATGGAGAAGAAGATGAGGGGGGCTAGGGGCTTGCTGCTACGCTTTAAATATTTCAAATATGGATTTTCAGCCTTTTATAATGTGTTTTGGAGGCGGGAAATGGTAACAATAGGCGTAAGAATGGTTTTCCAAGGCTGCTAGGGGGAATCCAAGAGCTTTAAGCCAGATTGCCTGTGAAATTTTATAGGAAGCGGATTATGATCAACATCGGCTCCACCTGGGGACGGCACGTTCAACCCTGAATGTGTCGAGAACTCGCAGACCTTCTGATCATCATGTATATAGACTCTTCTCTCCATCACCTCCATTTTTCACTTTATAATTTATAATAACACCCTCATTATTCAAACGAAAACAAAAATGAAACTATCATACAATATAATACATCAGGTTGCCTTTGCCTGAATCAGAACTGAAAGTAGGGCTTGAGGAATTGACCGTTTATAGGGGGCGTCCAGCAAGTCACCCTGTAAATTCTCCAACTTGAAGGTATTATTGCCCCTCTATTCCACAATTTTGAAAGGACCAAACCAGAGGGGGTCGAATTTTCCATGTTTACCTTTTTCAGCTCGTCGGATATCCCATCTGAGCACCAAATCACCAATCTGCAGCTTCCTATCTTTTGTGTGCTGATCAAAAATGTGTTTCATTTTCTCTTGATATTCTATCAACCTCTAATTCACCTGGCCCCGTGTTTCTTCTAATTCCACCAATTGATTGATTCTTCTGATCATATCATCAGGTTCCTCTTGGCTTTCTTGCATAAAGCGAGCCACTGGTAAAGCTAGTTGTTACACAGCAATTTGTCATCGTCCCTAAAATTCCCCATCCCACACAATTGGAGGGCTCATTCCATGACCTGTGAGTAGTGACATGATTTGAAACCACTTTCATGACATCCCTCTGAACATGAGCTTTCACTTCCCTAAAGACAACTCCTTAGAAAACCCTAAAACACTCCCTTGCAACACAGCGCTCGCACTACTAATGGGGAATCCTTCAATATATAAAGGACTACGCTCGTCTTCCGAGTCGCACCCGCGCCAACCATTTTAAGAGTTGTCTTTTAAAAATAAATGGTGGAAGTTTCGTCCTAACAAATTACTGGACTGCTATCTATCTTTAGTTGGGAGGTTTGGATACGGATTTCCATAGAGAGGAAGTGGTTTTCCACCTCTCATGGAAGCTTCCATGATGATAGGGCCAATCCCACAATTATAGGGATCCCAACTCCCTCTTCCTCCATCTCTAAAAGCTGCCTACTCCCCTTCAAGGCTAGGCGTTCCCAAGAGCCTAATGCTGCAAGAGCCTTGATTCATTCCCTTAAGGCCAAATCCAAGCAAGGAGATTATTGTCGAGACATCTGGAGAGAGAGGCTTGTCCCATCCCTGACAGGCTTTATCGAGACACGTTCTGCTGATGACCCTCCGAAGGAGAATTCAGCGTCAAAGCTATGGTTGTATTCTTCCTTTGATGAATTAATGATAAGCGACTATTGGTTATGCTTCCACTCTTGTTCTTGATGATGATCATGAGTTATGTCTTCTCTGACTGACATATAGTTGTATGTACTGGAATTTACGCTTGCGTTTGTTTTGTTTCTTGCGTGTGCAGGTGTCTGATCACGGAGATCATGAGGATTGTGATCTATCGGAGCTAAGGAACGAGAGCGCTACTTTCTCTACAAGCGACAGCGTTGGATTCCAGGTAATCCTTCTTCGCTAGTTGGTTTATTTGCAATTAGGAACCTACACTATAGCGTGTGACGATTGTTGCTAGACCCGGTCTGGGCTAGTAGGGATAGCCTTTGTCCACAGAGGGGATTTACCTCCACAAAAAATTGACGACTCCGCTGGGGAGACGTCTAGCTTGTTGTTGTTCAGATTTGTAAGCTACAGATGGAGCCTAAAGTTAGCCAGATAGCCTTCGAAACGCTATTGCTCTGCATTAGCGAAGTAGATCAAAGCTGCTTCAGTCAATCTCCAGTTTAGTTTATGAACTGAACACTTGGAGTATTGTCTTGTATTTTCAGTTGTTTCTCGATTCTTCTTTCTTGATCGGCTCTTTTGGCTGGCTCTTTTTGTGATTTTGGATTTTGGTCAGCTTGATCATCACTGGTCTGCTTGTTGGAGTGTTTCTTTTATTTTTCCATAGCAAACCTGACTGGCGCGCTTTACAGCCTGATAGTCGTGCCCATTGGCGCAGGTTGCTAGTGTATTACCCACGCCAATTCATTTTTGGCGCTAGTTTCAGCCTCACAGTTGCGCCAGTCCAGTGAGGTACTAGGGTTTGCGCTGTTCTGAGCTTCCTGAGCTTGATCAGTGTGTTTGGTCTTGTTTTTTCGACTGCTTGAGTGTTCTGGAGCCTTGTTTGACTGGTTGTGACCTTCGTCCTTTGGTTGTTTTCCCGTTTCCATCGATTTCACTTTCCAGCCCTAGGGCATCTAGGTGCTCTTGTGTGTCGAGCCTCCCTTGGGAGTTTTGGGTTTCTATCTGTTTAGTCAACTTTGTGATTGCTTCTCTGCATTCGTTTGGTGGTTGTCTTGCTTTGAGCCTAGATTACATGGTTCATTTGAGTCTTGGAGATTCTGCTTGAAGTGGTGAGTCTGGTCTTGGTTGGGAGAAATTCTTTGTTTTTTTCATTTTCAGGCGTTGGCTCTTGTTGTCAGTTAGCAACCTGCGCCAATTGGGCATTGGTGCTAGTTGTCAGTGAGCAAGTCGCGCCAGTTGGCGCTAGTTGTCAATGACAAAGTCGTGCCAATTTCAGGGTGTATGAAAATTGAGACTTATTCCCTAAATCCTTCACCAGTGTGTATTTCCCTTCCGGTCTTTTCCCTATATGAGCATAGATTACATTTCTCATTGTTTGGAATGTCTTATTTCCATGATTGTTTGATGTAAAAGAGAACGAATGCCTTGTTTTGATCTCTTGCTTTGGAAGTCCTTTTTGTGTTTGACCTCATGTGTCTTGTCGCCTTTTGAGGGATTTCGTGACATAGTGTTTGAAACAATGATTTCATTCTTAGTGTTTGTTTACATCTCTTTTGCATTCATCCTTCATTAATGAGATTTGCGTTCTTTTAGTTTTCGTCTCATAGTTTGATTTTCGTTAAAATGCATTAGATCACATTGCATTGAAAAGTATTTTTTGAGATACATCATTGAACTTAGATTACATTGTTTAATGATTGAAAACTAGAAATCACTTTGAGTGCATTCCCTTTCATTAAAAGCATGCATTAAGTAGATTCTCATTTCATCGAAAAATGCATTGAGTGCATTCTTACCATTTGAAAAGAAAAAGGAAATTGTGCATAGATTACAACTGCATAGTTTTCGAAAAAGAGGATTTTGCATAGATTACATTGCATTATTCGCATCGTTGAATGTTTGGAACTACTTTTGGATAGTGAAAGTCGTCTAGTTTGGAAGAATTTCGTTTTCAGTGTTGTTGTTTGTTGCATCAATGTTTGAAGCTCTTCCCTTAACTAGATAGCATTCATCGAATTGAAAAGATTTCTTTTCTCATATAGCTGCATATAGGGGATTGCCATATGACACTCGCTAGGGCCTGAAAATTGAAACATAATTGAAGATAAACGTTAAAATTTATTCAATTTACACTAAGGCAGCATTGAAACATTAACGCAACAATTAGAGGTCTAGGCTAGAGACGTGTTCCGACGTCGTTAAACCTAGTAGCTGTCGTTCGCCTCTTGGCTTCAGACAGCACTAGTACAGACTTGTGCTCCCCGTACCATCGAGTATATAAAGGGAGACCCCACTAGGTTTCTATCCTTTATCCATAGGAAGCCGAGTCTGCTGCCCTATACCCGTGATACACCAGACACAGCATTCGGGGAGATTGCCTGCACGTGCGTTAAGTCCTTGGTTGATTTCTCTTTCATTTTGAAACCAAGGTGTATATTGCAGTTCACCGTTATTTGGTACACCCTTTGCCTAGTATTCCTGAGTAGTCATTTGATCTTTTCTAACTCTTTAAATTTGAAAATATCATCAAGCGCTTGTCCTTTCACGCTTGCTTCAAAACTGAAAGAGATAGAGTCACCTTTCATCCATTTCTCGGCTCTTAAAACATGAAACGGTGAAGTTTCTAAGTTTCAATGTGGTAAAATAAATCACCTGCGATCACATGCCCTTTTAGAATTTTCTTGTTGGCCGTTTGATTGTGTGCCTTGGTTTTTAGCCCGTGTGTGGTTTTGAGTTGTTGATGGAAACTTTTCCAGAGTTCACCAACCAAGGAATCCCCTCCGATGGGAATCCTGGTCATTTTCCTCCTTTTGGAAATGTTGGTGCTCCTTACATGGCAACGTTGTCCCTTCTTGGGTTAACTGTTGGGTTGCCTGTTTGGTTGTTTTCAGCCTCTGTGGTCCCGAATGTCTCAGCTATTGTTCAATCAGTTCCTCCACCTGAACAATGTCATGTTGATTCCAAGGTGGACCTCTCCCCTTCTTCGCTTGTTTCTGCGTCCTCCTCTTCTACTTCACCTAGTGAAAGTCTGGATTCGAGTAACCAGGTGGCTAAGAAGAAGAAGAAGAAGACAAAGAAGAAGAAGTCTGATAAGCGAGAGGCTAAAAGTGCAGCTACTGCTTCTAAAACATCTCCTCTTGATAAACCTTCCAACCCTCCGCAGAAAGTCAAGTTCCCTTGCATGATGTGCACGGGAGACCATCTTCTTCGAGACTGCCCTGGCATTCCTAAGGTACTTGAAGAATGGTCCAATGGTCGTCCGCCGTTGCCTTTGGCTTCCAGGAGTCAGGTTGGGGGCACGTCTTTAACTGGTGTTGATGAGGCTCCTAAGAAGCAGGGTAAGATTACCAATCCCTGTAAGTTGTGTGGGGGGCACCATGCCATTCACCTTTGTCCATATATGGATGAAGCCAAGCGAGTTTTGGAAAACTCAACTGCTTCTGCACTATGCCTTCCTGCTATTTATAATCGGCTTTCTTTGAGTCCTCTGCCAGCTGATCCTACGGTTGGTCAAGAGTCATCCTTGGTCGATCCCGCTCCCTCGGAAATTCAAATTCGGGAATCCATTCCTGACCAACCATTGGTCGTGGGATCGGTTGAGCTGGCCCAGTCAGTGGTGCACCAGGTCTTTTCCGTTGAGAGTGGACCTCACACCCCTCAGGTTCTTCTTGTTTCTTCAGATTCTTCGGACTTGGAGAAATATTCTCCTGTCCATATACCTCAAGAAGTTGCTCCTCCACCTCCCGTGATGGAGGTCCCGGAGGATACCCCTCCCACCTTCGAGATGGAGGTCATGGAGGATGCTCCTTCTATTGTAACACCAGGGGAAAACCATCTTGGTTCGATGATAGCTCCTCTGAGTAGTTTGGTCGCTTCCTTTGATTGGAATCGATTTTCAAGATACCGCCTTCTGTCTTACGTGCCTTTCAAGATCACAGTACAGGCTTTTGGTATGGTCATACCCAGCACCATTACAGATGAAGGTGCCTCTGTTAGTGTTTTATCCTCAACTGCCTGGCAAGATTTTGGCTCACCGCTGCTTGTGCCTATTACGCAGAATCTGTTGGCATTTAACAGAAGAACGAGTCAACCCTTAGGGATCCTTCCAAGGTTACCTGTTACTTTGGGAGGTAAAATCGTCCATATGGACGTGATGGTTGTTCCATGCCCCTTGGATTTCAATATGCTCTTGGGGCACGATTACACCTATACCATGGGAGCGCTTGTCTCCTCCCTTTTTCGTGTGGTCTGTTTTCCGCATGAAGGACAGATCATGACCATTGATCAACTTTAATTCTTTGGTCCTGATATGGCAGCTGGCCCGCCATCATCCCTTCCTAGTTTTTATCCACCCGTTGTATCTGCCCCACCGTAGGTCAAATATGTGGCTACCTACCCCGTGCCTGTACCCAGTGATAGTGCCATTGTGCATCAGGTGCTGGGGGCATTGGTTCCTGACTTCCAGGATGTTTTCCTTCCATCGGGAGTGGAACTCTTGGAAGCGATGAATTCTTCTTCATTATGATGAGGTCGGTCGGAGCATGGTTCTTTTCTTGTGTCAATCTCCTTAAAAAATGAAACAAGCTAGTCAGAGCATAGTTCCTTTTCTTGTGTCAAGCTCCTTAAAAAATGAAAACAAGCCAGTTGGAGCAGAGTTCCTTGTCTTGTGTCAAGCTCCTTAAAAAATGAAACAAGGTCCTCAGAGCACAGTTCATTTTCTTGTGTCAAGCTCCTTAAAAAATGAAACAAGGTGTCCTGAGGATAGTTCTTTTAATGTGTCAACCTCGTTAAAAAATGAAACACGTTCCCGCTCAATTCGCGTCTTTGATAAGATCTCGTAAAATCCCAGTCAAGTCTTTCTCTTGATCTCATAATTTGAACCTTCACTCGATCTGCCTTTCATATGGATTGAAGCTTGGGGGGCATGTACCTCGAATTGAGTCACCATGCTGGGGGCATGCTTACTTTTTCAAGCATAGTTTGTTTCTATTTCAAGCTTGTGTAAAAATGAAACCGGTTTCAAGCATAGTTTATCTTTGTTTCAAGCTTGCGTAAAAATGAAACCAACCTCAAGAAGAGTTTCCTGATTTCAAGCTTGTGTAAAAATGAAACCTTTCCCATTTTATCTCTTGTGATTTCCATTTTATCAGCTTGTTTTTTCCAGATGAACCTTGGTTTCGTCACTCCATCATCACTATCTTCTTGGCCGATCATATGCCTTCACTTGGTTGTTTTACCCGTTCCTGAGGAACCGCTACAATGAGTGGTATTGTTAGCCAGCCTCTTAACCTTTATTTGTTTAGAGTAGTTCCATCATTACTGGAACCAATTGCTTCCCTCTATACCACTCGTTCCTCCAGGAGGAGTCAACTTTTAGCTCTTTTCTGAATCTCTAAACATGAAAAGATTGCCGAGTCCCTTGTAGTTCTCGATCTCGTTAAAGTGGACACGAAACGACATATACCCAATATACGTTTACCCCTTTTTCGGGCTGGGATAGATTATTTATGAAAAAGGAATACCCTAGCCTATCGCGACTAGGAGGTTTTATCAGATATTGTTTTCTACCTTTTCGGGTTTGAGGAACTATTTACGAAAAGGGACCATTGGAGTTTACTTTTCCGCTGTCTTTTCAAACTCTCTAAACATGAAAAGCCACCGAGTTCTTCCTTTGTCAAACTCGTTAAACCTAAATGACATCGAAAATTGTCAATCATGACGTTATTCGAGTTTCTCCTTCCTAGGGCTCGTTAAATGTACTAGGATGGATTCATCCGAAGGACGGATTTATATGACAAGCATATGGTATCCTCTTCAAGCTTGTGTAAAAATAAAGAGGTACTCGCCAGAAATGGTGGGGGGAAAATGGAACCAGCATCATTGTCGTGTCGACAGTATGTCACTCTTGAACATGGCACTTGTCTGCATTCATGTCGGGTTGGGGACATCTCATCTCATTTTTCACTTGCCTCCATGGGTTTGGGTAATCCCTCTTGACCTCTCATATGCTTTTTGCCTTATCATCATGACCTTTGATCTTTTGATGCAAATACTGCCAAATCCACTGTCGTGCCACCAATATGTTAAAGAGAAGTTGACCTCTACAAGTATCAACCTTCCTCTGATTCTCATCTGATCTTGATTCACAAAGACATTATGTTCCTTAGTCTTGCATCGATGATGTGGGAAACACTATGGCCCACCTTCGATCAAGGTCACTTCCTGTCGAATTTAGCTCATTATCCAGGAAGTTGATCTAGAGACTCCCTTCTGGTACCTTGGAGCCTGCATGCCTCAATGGCAGGTTCTTCGCATTCAGCGTGAGGTTTTCATCATTGGCATCCGATCGAGTGATTCTACGGGTGTTCAACACTAGCTCATTGATTCACATGCCGTAGATTGTACCTGTAGTACCTTGAGGGCCATTGTCATTATTGGTGGTGCCTCTCGCATCTGTTAACAGCTTTCATCATTGGCTGGTAATCAGACGATGTTCTTGCATGTTGGACTTCAGCTCACATATTCGCATGCTTGAACTTGTACTTTGTTCAGGTCGAGATGGAGCGCAAGACCCTGGATTTTGTCTGTTGGAATCCAGGCTGCAATTTTGTGGATTATTATGATTGGTTACATGACTCATTCACTGGATGGCTACGACCATACCTGAGTCTATTTATCGATCCTTACTGGATGGTTGCGTCCATACCTTGGATCTGGATTATTGTATACTCTGTTATGGATGGTTGCGCCCATACCACACATATATCATGTATTTGAGATATCAGTTGTACTTCTCTACGCAAGTTTTCCGACGACGATGTTTTCAGTTGGACACATTCTTGTAAAGCATTTCACCCCTCTCTCTCTTTCGGGCCTCATGCTTTAGGTGGCATCTGTTACAAAGCAATTTGTCACTGTCCCTGCAATTCCCCATCCCGCACAATTGGAGGGCTCATTCCATGACCTGTGAGTAGTGACATGACTTGAAACCACTTTCATGACATCCCTTTGAACATGAGCTTTCACTTCCCTGAAGACAACTCCTTGTGAAAAACCCTAAAAACACCCCTTTTTTGCATTGGCGCGGGAAGCCAGTTTAGTACTCGCGCCAATGGGGGAAATCCTTCAAATAGGGCACGCCAATTGGTGCTCTGTCTCCAAGTCGCACTCGCGCCAGCCATTTTAAGGAGTGTTTTTTAAAAATAAATGGCGGAAGTTTCGTCCTAACCAATCCATAAACTGGTATCTAATTTGAGTTGGGAGGTTTGGCTCCGGATCTCCATGTAGAGGAAGTGGTTTGCCACCTCTCATGGAAGCTTCCTTGAGGATAGGGCCAATCCCATGATTATAGGGATCCCAAATCCCCTTCCTCCATCTATAAAAGCTTGCTCATCTCATTTGCAAGCTAGTCTCCAAGTTCCCAAGAGCCTAATGCTGCAAGAGCTTTGATCCATTCCCTTAAGGCCAAATCCAAGCAAGGAGATCATTGTCGACACATCCGGAGAGAGAGGTTTGTCCCATCCCTGACAGGCTTTATCGAGACACGTTCTGCTGACGACCCTCCGAAGGAGAATTCAGCGTCAGAGCTATGGTTGTATTCTTCCTTTGATGAATTAATGATAAGCGACTATTGGTTATGGTTCCACTCTTTTTCTTGATGATGATCATGAGTTATGTCTTCTCTGACTGACATATAGTTGTATGTACTGGATTTTACGCTTGCGTTTGTTTTGTTTCTTGCGTGTGCAGGTGTCCGATCACGGAGATCGTGAGGATTGTGATCTGCCAGAGCTAAGGAATGAGAGCGCTACTTTCTCTACAAGCGACAGCGTTGGATTCCAGGTAAGCCTTCATCGCTAGTTGGTTTATTTGCAATTAGGAACCTGCACTATAGCGTGAACGATTGTTGCTAGACCTAGTCTGGGCTAGTAGGGATCGCCTCTGTCCGCAGAGGGGATTTACCTCTCCACACTGGGCCAGATAGAAATACTGCGAAGGCCCATACCACCATAGGAGATTTCAGCTTTCTCTTGCTGGTGATTCTATTAGCCCATAGAGAAAATTTCAATTGGGAATCCCAGTTCTTTTGATTTTCATTGATAGTCTTTTTCAAGGCCCTCACCAGAGTTTTTTTTGAAGACTCTGCCAAGCCATTTCCTTGTGGATAGTAAGCTATAGAGTGACTCAGTATGATATTGTATTGCTGGTAGAAATTCATAAATTTTGCAAAATTGAAGGCCTGTGCATTATCAGTCACTATTATGGCAGGGCAACCAAATCTGCATATGATATTTTCCTCCATGAATTTTATTATCACAGTATCAGTGGCGTTCCTTGCAGGTACGGCTTCCACCCATTTAGTGAAATAATCCGTGGCTGTCAATATCCATTTATGTTGTCCACTTGACGGAGGATGTATCTCACCTGTAAAATCAATACCCCATTGTTTGAATGGTTCATCCACATGCACTGGAATAAGGGGAAATGGTGTTGATTTCTGTCTCTCAACAAATTTTTGACATTTATCTCATGCTCTTACCCTGACAAAAACGTCTCCAAAAAGCTTTGGCCAATAGAAACCAACTTTCAGAATTTTATGAGCTGTGGTCTTCCAGCTGTAATGAACTCCACAGATCCCTTCATGAAATTATGCTATAATACTATCGACTTCATTCTCTGTGAGACAGAGGAGTAAGATGCCTGAGGGATCTCGCCAGTATAGCCAACCATTGGCGACTATGTACTTTTGTGACTTCAATCTCAGCGCTCTGTATTTAGCTTTATCACAACTCGGTGGGCAGCTAAGTCTGAGGAGATATTCTACGATCTCTTTGTACCACTCACTGGTGAGGTACTTTACATGTATTTCTGGAGTAGGTACCCCAATTCCTTGTCGCTCTGCTTTTTCTTCGGTTTCCTCGCTTGCTATGATGGACAAATTTATGCGCAAAGCTTGGTAGTTTGTTTCAGATAACATTTTAGCAAGCCCTCGCCCTTTGATCAACTTAGTAGGGCGGATGTCTAAATAATATTCCTATATTTTAGCGATCCACCTACCCCTTTTTCCTTCACTATCCCCCTGAATAAGAATATCTTTTACAGCAGCTACAGGCACAAATGCAGTGATATGGGACTGTAAGATATATACATGGAATTCTTTGAGGGATTTCACTAGGAAGTATGCTTGATTTTCCAGTATGTTGTACTTTAATTCTGCATCATGGAGCACCTGACTGAAAAAGGAAATAGGCTGCTCATACCCTTCCTCATTTTTCTGCAACAAAACTCCTGCTATTGTATGGGGTGATGCAAAAGAAAAAATCATGAAAGGTTTATCATAATCTGGCCTAGCCAGCACAGGGGCTTCTGCAAAAGCATTCTTTATCCTGGTAAATTCCTCCCGTGATTCTTGTGACCACTTTACCTCATTGTCCATTTTCAGCATATCTGTTATATGCCTAACTATCTCAGCATAGTTAGGGATAATCCTTCTCAAGAAATTTATGCGCCCAAGGAATACTTGTACTTCTTTCTTATTTTTGGGAAAAGCAATACTGTTTATAACCTCTACCCTCTTAGGGTATATCTTCACCCCATCTTTAGTCACGATATGGCCCAAAAGCTTTCCCTCTTCTAATGAAAATAAAGACTTTTGAGGATTCAGAGAGAGACTATACCTTCTGCATTTCTCAAAAGTTCTCTACAGATGTTCAATGTGCTCAGTATCATTCTTGGAAAATACAGTGATGTCATCGAGGTAGACCACCAGGAATTTATCTTGCTCCCCAACAAAAGCAACATCCATTGCCCTCTGAAAAGTGGCCCCTGCATTAATCAATCCAAAAGGCATCCTGGCATACATAAATGTACCCCATGGTGTGGTGAAAGCAGTCTTCTTTTGATCCTCTAGAAGTACAACCAATTTATTATAACCAGAGAATCCATCCATCATTGAAATTCTGGAAGCTCCAACCACCTTCTGGAGAATGTGATCCATTTTATGCAGTGGGTAATTATCCTTTAAGGATGCTCTGTTTAAATTTCTAAAATCCACACACAGCCTTATTTCTCCATTCTTCTTGCGTACAGGGACAAGGTTTTCCACCCATTCAGAGTACCTCAGTGGTATAATTATTTTGGCTTTTAGCAGCTTCTTGATTTCCTTCTCAATGGAAGGCAGCAGCAAGTGATTTATTTGTCTGAGCTTCTACTTATGGGGCTTTGCATCTGCCTTCAATGGAATTTTGTGCTGCATAACACTGATATCAAAAGTTTTCAAATCCTGATAGGACCATGCAAACACATCTTTGTAGGACCAAAATAACTTCTGATATAACTTTTTATATTCTCCAGAGATCTTTCTGGACAGTTTTACAATCTTAGGATCAGCCTCAGTGCATAAATTTAGGTCTTCTACCTGATTTTATTCTACCACTTTGCTTGGCTGCAGTGGGACATCATTCTTGTTAAATAATCTCTCTAGAGGCACCAGCCCTCTAGGTATAATGTTTCCCTTTAACTGCACCACCTTGTTTCCTGCCATTTTCTCCTCCCAATTTCTTTCTGAAGTATCCTCGGATTCTACCTCTTCTTCATCATCAATCTCCATATTGGAGAATTATCCTACTGTTTCCAGGAATCTCTTCATCTGTTCATCATCCTCAAATACCTGCCAGTGTTTGATGTTGTCTGGGATTGAAGGCCGATAACGCACCTCAACTTCATAGCTTAAAATAGGGTTCTGAGGTGGTAGAAACGTACTAGCAGCCACAACAAGGGAATCAACCATCCTATTCTGTTCTTGGGGCATGAAGTGGATATTAAATGCCAAGAATAAATTCTCTACCATGTCCCAAACCTCATTCCTATAAGCCCTTAGCCTAGGATGCTTGGTCTGACACTGATTCCTGACTTGTCTAACTACTAGTTCTGAGTCTCCCAGAACCTTTAAACTTTGTATACCCATGCTCCTGGCTATCTGCAATCCCAACAGAAGTGCTTCATATTCATCCACATTATTGGTGGCTTCATATTCTAGTTTGAAAGACAGTGGGATCCATCTGCCTGTAGGAGAAATCAATAGCACTCCAGCTCCATTTCCTTCTCTTGAATTTTCTCCATCAAAATTAAGTGTCCATATTCCTGCTTCCATGTTATCTGGGGGCTGCTCAGTCTTGATCCGGCAGAAGGATGGTTCATGAGCATAATCTTGATCTTATTCCAGCATCAAGCATGAAAAATATCCTTCCTTACTGTAAACTGGTGAATTTACAGAATTGTCAGCTTTAGTAACCATCTTGAAAAATCTAGTCTCTCTGTATAACCTCCTCTCTTGGCTACCAAAAACTGGGATAGTGGCATATGTTAAATCCATCTTGAGTGATCCACCAATTTTTTATCCCCGGGATCTTGATAGCAGCATACTAAAACGAGCTGGGATGTCAGCCACCACGATGTCCATTACCACACTTTTTGTTGGGATTTGGGCTAAATTGACCACTAAATCCTTGATCATCCCTAAGCATTTAACTCTTTTGGAATCAAATGAGTAGAGGTCTTTATATGGACGTGTGATTTTTAAGCCTAGTTGTTCCATGACTGACAGAGGCATAATATTATGGGAAGCTCCAGAATCTAGCATACAGTTATGTAATAGCAGGTCATGGATTACTAGAGATACATAGAAGGGAAGGGTAGAAGGATCTATCTCCTCAACGTGTGGGCCAAAAAATACCATAGGTCATTCTTCTTGGAGGTTGAGACTATCTGGGATGATGGGTACTTCTGGAGGGAGCATGAAAGAGGTGACTTGAGATTGATATGCTGGCTGTTTCAACAGCTCAGTTAAGGGGACTGAGATTTTGACCTTTTCAAGTTCTTTTTGCAGATTGAAAGCAGGGGAAGACTTTTCTATTACAACTTCTTTTGACTCCTTATTTTCAGCTGGGGGTTTAACTTCTTTTGATACAGACTCGGTATTAGGAGGAATGACTGCTTTTGAAGAAGAAGGAATTTGATCATTAGACAACAAGGGTTTGTTTAGAGGTTGCTTACCTTTGTCTGTGGCTATCTGCATTGTTATTTCCTCCTGAGCAGGTGCTTCCTTTTGGGGTAACTCTTATTCTTGCTCTTGGGTACGAGTCCTCTTCCTAGAAGATCTGAGATTATATCTTCTATTGAAATGTGCTTTCATGAAGTCATCAAATTGTTTACAATAATGATCAAAATCTGCTTCATCTGTGTCTCTGATCTTTTCTTCTTCTTGCAATGAGCACCTAGCTTCATCATTCCCTTGCAAAGGGCATTCTTCTCCATCACTATTTGAAAAGGCAAGATTTGCATCATCTAACCCATAAGCAGTGTCTTCAATAGAATCATTTACTGGACCTTCCAAATACAATGGGTGTGGCACTTGATCTTGTTGCTCCTTTGCTTCCCTTGGCAATATTTGCAAGGGTGGTTTCCTATACTGAGGATTGTAACATCTGTTTGGAGCATTCTGGAAATTCCTGAAAGCTGAGTTCTTGGCTTCCAATTCAAGCTTGACCATTTTCTTAACTAATTTGCTCATTTCTTCCAGTTTTTCATTGGCTGAGTCCCTGTCTTGGTTAGAGGTAGATACCTCTTCTTTGCCTCTTCTTCTGGTATCTTTCTCAGCTCTTCCTTTTGATTTGATAGTGGAGGAAAAGTTTTCTTCCAACTCTAGTGCATCTGCCTGAGCATCATCCAGAGTAGCAAGCTTTCTTTCTCTGAGGGAGAAACCAAATTCTGAATCAAAGGCTGCTACAAAAACAACTTTAGCGGCAGTTTGATGGGGTTTCATATCAGCAGGGAGAATCAAATACAATTTATTAAATCTCTTGATAAATTCTGACACTCCTTCATTGTGTCTCTTCTTTAGTGTATTAAATTCAATGAGACAATTTCCATGATATTTCTTTTCTCCCCATTTTCTGAGGAAAGTGTCTTCCATGTTATCCCAAGTGGTAATAGAACGGCCAGCCAATGTATTAAACCATTTTTGAGCTTCACCATCAAGAGACTGCACAAACAGTCTTAAGATCACATCCAAATGTTCAACATTAAAGTTCTCTGCAAAGGAGAAGAAAGTCTCAAGATATTTTTGAGCATTAATCTCGTTTTCCTCATTGAATCTGGGCAAGATCTTTAGATAATCCCGGGGCATATCATTCAACACTTGGGGTAATGCCAGGGGAGCATATTTTTTCATCAAGAAGGCCAAAACGTTAGCCATTGGAGGAGGTGGAGGTAGTGCAACTATTTGATGAGTAAGAGGAGGAGGAGGAGGAAGTGCAGTATGAATAATAATAGGAATATACTCAACTGCATCTTGAGGAGTTGAGGGGAACAAAGGTCTATTAACAGCAGATACTTCGGTTACTTCCTTGACCTCTTCAACCTCGGGAGTGTGATGAAGGCTGTTTTTATTTTTGATACCCTCTCGGGGTGGACTGTCTAAGTAATAATAATCAGTATCTCCCATAGTGGAGTCAAGAATTTGCAACTGAGAATCTTGAGAGGAGGAGGGAGGAAAATCTTCTATAGGCTCTTCAGGGATTTGGGAACGGGCTGATTTCCTTTCCCTCCAATTTATTCTATGTATAATCTAGTCAGGGTTAGACACTGAAGGTGTCTTTGGCTTAGACGAATCTGACCTCAGGTGTGGCTTACGAGGAGCCAGGACTGCAAATAGATATATCAAATAACAAACGTGGAGTCGCCAAGGTGAGGGATCTACAAATCTTCACCTCTCCATGCTCACCTACTTGAAGAGTGAAATAAATTTTGTCGAGGCCCAGGGATTCTGATTTTCTTAACTTCGTCCTCGGCAACGGCGCCAGAAAGATGTTGTCACTCCTAGAGACGACCTAGAGTTGTAATAGAATAGTGCCTAGGACATCTTAGCATAGCAAGGAGCATATAATATAATGTATGAATTTGTCAGCTTCAGCTCACATGCTATCTCCTGTAAATAGGGAAATGAAATAGAATGGGACCAAACTCTCAGAAACTGACACAGGGAAAAGAGATACTGCAGAGGCAAGATGCAGAACTCTAATATAAAAGAAACAAACAATTCAGAGACAGTTTACTGCAAAGCGGGCCGATTTAGAAATACTTCACAGACATAAATTATCATAAGGTGTATGTAGTGAAAGAAATATTGAGAAAATACTAGTTGTCCTTGAGCTGATACCCAGATATACAATACCACCATGCATGGGCTTACCAATCTAAGAATCCATACATGATAATAGCATTTTAAAAGCACCCTCCCAAAGCAGCTAATATAGCAGAAGTGTGGTTAGTTGGATAATGGAACAGAATATCATGCATGTGCCATATTTAAAGCGCTTGAATGATCTGAGCATGGGCATCAACTAGGATGAATCCATACCAAAAATCAGTGAGCCACTCGCATTCCAAAACATGATACAAGAAAGATGGGTGAAATGAAATGTTCTATTAATATAACACAATAAAGAGAGTTACAGACTGTGAAATACCAAAGACCAAAATCCTCTTTGATAGATAGAACTCCTCCTCACTGAGACCCTATGGGCTCTGTGCATTCATACCAAATTTTTACAAAATGTTTACAAAAAGCCTTTCACTGCATAATTTTCTGATAAAATCTGGAACCTTTACAATGCGTTTCTTCATGGTTTTTATAGGAGAAGCCAAAACCTAGTAAAAGAGGTAGGTGATGAACATTTAATTTGCATAATTAAGACAAAATGGCGGAAGCGTCTCGCCATACTGCTGAATGACTATGCTGTGCTGTTTGTACCCTGTGGTCTGCTGACTGAAATAAATGCATTGGGTAGAAATCTCTTCAGGAACACGGAATATCTTAGAATTCCGTAAACATTCTGTCCTTTGCTGAAAGAAAAATCTACTAAAATGAACCTTGAGGACATTGTTTTCTGTGTATAGATCTTTCGAATGATGTGCAGGATCTTCAATTTGGTACTCTGTTTCAAAAGGTCAAAAAAAGGCCCCCAAAATCTTCAGCTACCAGCATTTAATCTTCTACCGATCACTGATATTCTTTCTCTGCCTCATTGATATCTCCATCTTGTGAAATCGGCGCTTTGAATGTCCTTGCAGGGTTTGAAAAATTTGAACCCTGCTTCCTTTAATTGAAGTCTTGTCGATTTGGCTTCCGAGGACTTTCTTCATGATTCTGCTCTGAAATTGGTCCTTTGATGTGTGTTCTATCACAGTAATTAAGACTGTGAGTCATAATAATTCTCCGTCGCTGCAGACCTGAAAAATCCACAAACTCGTTAAAGAAAACCATGCATGGGAAGGTGAACACAGTGGGGATAATGGTGGGGTTAATGGAAACGATCGTGTAGACTGGAGAAATGGTGAAGTGATCTAGGGTGGCGGAAAAATGCAGAGGAACAATGGTGAATGTACTGGCCAAAGTTATTACATGAAACATTAAAATATGTCATATGAATGGAACAAATAAGTGATGGAGGAAAACTGCGATGAACACGTGGGCTGGTGACATGGAGGCATGGAATCAATGGCAAAGTATGCAGATGATCTAGACCGTTCGATCTCCAAGCGAAATCGACGGTTAAAAACACACCGGAGGGCAATGAGATGGTGGGCCATGGGCGCGATGGGCTTGGACTAAATCTTGTGCAACTTCTGAGCGCGATGACCGTCGGATGGATCGCACTGGATCGAATGGCCATGATGAATATCGCTGCGTGACCTTGGTCGAACATTAACCCGCGATGGAGGGTGGTATTCGAGCCGTACGCGGAGACATGTGGCGAGCACTGTATGGAATTGTTGGCCCAAGGAGAATTACCGCCTACCGCCGAAAGACAGTGCGATATAAACCACCCGGTTTTGAACAGTGTTTTGGGCACGGGGACCACCAGGACCGGCGGGCTGCGAACCGTTGATTTATGATATGATCAGATGGTGAATAGGTAGGCTACGGGCACGACAGAGATGAGAAAATGCCGTTCGATCTGTACAGATCGATGGCTCAGGATGCGCCCGATATATATTGGATAAGCGCCAGTCGGACTAGCGCCTGGTCTGGCGTCTGGGTTACATGGAGGAGAAGACAGAGGGGCTAGGGTCGAAGGGGCTATGCTTTAGATATTTCAAATATAGATTTTCAGCCTTTTATAATGTTCTTTGGAGGCAGGAAATGATAACGATAGGCGTAAGAATGGTTTTCCAAGGCTGCAAAGGGGGAATTCGAGAGCTTTAAGCCAGATAGCCTGTGAAATTTTATAGGAACCGGATTATGATCAACAAGACCCAAGAAAAGCACCTTAAGGTGGACTACTTGTGCCAAGTTGGCCCCCCGGTTCTATGGACCTGATGGGACCTAGCCCTCCTTAAAACCTGCGTCCAAATAAGAATTCAATTTTTGATTATATCATAAGGATAAGATTCAGATTTTTTTATGATCTCGTAATAAATGTGTTTTAAATACAAATCGTCCTTATGAAAGGGAATGAAGAGGACATCTGTCCCGTCCTCGAGAACTATTCACCTGCACTAATCACTAACCCTAACACTATTCAACTTGGCATTCTTTTCGTTGTTGTTTGGTGACTGTGAGGGTTTCTCTGTGAGGTAATGGTTCAGCTTTGTATGCCTCTTGCGATTGCTTTCCACAACCTTCCACTGTGGCTCTATACTGATCTTTGGACTCCATCGATATGACAGTTCTATTTTCCCTTATCGCTCTGTTTCTGAGTGCAAGGGTTTCGCCTAGTTCTGAGTGGTCTTCAACAAGGTTTCTACAACATGGAGATTTATGTGTGTTGTTCTTGTTTATACCTTCTTGTATGCTTTTCGTTCTGGAATTACTTAACCCCCTCTCTCTAAAATGATCTGTCGATCAACTGACTGTTTGTCTGCATTTTTAGGTTGAAGCCGCCAAGGGTTTCAGCATTCGTCCTCAGCTCATCAGCTTCGCGATGGTAAGTTGTCCATCCATGTTTTAATTCCTCAGATTTCTTTCTGAGTTTCCTAAAGGTTGTTTCTCCTTGTGAGCAGACCCCTTGCCGGCTGGAGACTGAAGCTCCTTCTCCGTTCAATGTTTTTCTCTTGGTAAGCTGAGTTTTGCAAAACCTCTCTATTTCTCTTCTTCTGGTGTATATTCTCTATTTATTCTGCTACAGAGATTAACTCTTGTTTTTTTTTCTCCTTGTAGGTGGTTCCTGATCTCCAAACGTAGTTCGTCATCTTCACAGCTATTAACCCAAATGGGTAGGGTCTTTCCCTTTATTCACCTCTGGTGGTTTGGAATTTATTTCGATAGTGGGTCTTGGCTCCCTTGCTTCATTATCTTGCTATGAACTTCTCCATTTTTGGTCTGTTACAGATGTTTCTTTCTTGGCAAATAGACTAGGGTCTATATGCAGTTACACAATTAATTTTCCTTTCGGGTTCTGTTGCTTTTCCGTTGGTTCACTGTCCAGACATTCACTGTTGATGGCATACTGTCCGTGTAGGGTTTCGAACCTAGTTCCTTAATTTGATATGTAATATATTTTTGTAGTATTCTGAGACTCGTAAAACAAAATTTATTTTATAAATAATGAAAAATGGAAAATCTGTTGCTGCAAATTTATGAATACTTGTGAACGTTTTTTGCATCTTCTGGAATATGAACCTCGGTGTGTTCCTTAATTTGTAGAACTCTCCTGGTAGATGAATGTCTCAGCTTGTCAATTTCTGTAATCGCTCCAGTGCCTATATAAACAATTTTAACTTTGCCAATCTTTGCTATATTCATGCATATATTCAGTTTGTCATGTAAGATGGAAAGAACAACAAAAAAAACAGAATGGTATTTGACTGCAGATATTTCTCAGATGGTTTTTTTTTTTTTTGAAATCTCCTGAATGCTTTTATTGCTTTCTCTTTTTGCTATGATGGAAGACCAACCCTCCAAACATATTATCGTGTCCTTTTTATAACACTTGTTGAACAGTGGTTTTGTTTTCTTGAAACTGTTAACAGTTACAAGTAGTTACATTTGGTAGCTGTTCACTTCCGTTCACCAGAATTATGACTTAATTAAAATAGTAACTAAAAGGAGTTATAATGCAAAAAAGAAAAAAAGAAAAAAGCTTAATATGTTCTTAAGTCCTAAATGCTAGAATTTAAAGAAAAATAATTTAAACCAACTCAGGTGTAATGACCTGTAAACCTGCGAGACAATACTTTTATTTTCGTTCACCCTGAGCTGGATGTTCCTGCATCAGGCTCCCGGGGTGACAAAAATTCATGGCTCCGTTCCATGATTTCCTCCACTGAATATCCTGCGCACTGTATCTGGGCTACATCAAGCCACAAAATGTCCTCAATGGGACGGTTCTTCAACTTGACAAGGTATTGAAGGTACTCTTTTTTGCGAGTCTGCTTGGCCACCTGTGTGTAGAGAATCCTCTCGATCTCAAGGGGCTGAGCCAAAGGCATTTTCCTCATCGAAGATCCACTTCCTGTCTGGGTGTCCCGTTCTGGCCGTACCAAACTGTCCTCTTTAGGACTAGCAGTGTATGGAAACAAATCTTCTACGTTGAAGATAGGTGATGTGCCTATTCCCGGGGGTAACTGTAATTCATAGGCATTTGCAGAAAATTTACGCAGAATTTTGCAAGGGCCAATTTTTTTAAACTTCAACTTGTTGTATTCACCCTTAGGGAACCTTTCTTTGCGTAAATGTGAAAGAACATTGTCTCCCACCTGAAACTATACCTCCCGCCATTTTAGATCTACTTGTTGTTTATACTTCTGACTGCTGTCCTGCAACTTAGATTTTACTTGTTCATGTAGGTCATTCATTGCTTTGGCAAAATCCTCCCCATCGGCACTCCTTTTTTCCAACTTTCCCAGATCTCGTAACTCAAGCACGTCGCGAGGATGCATGCCATAAAAGATCTGAAAAGGGCTATATCCTGTGCTTTGATTTGGTGAATCGTTATCAGCAAATTCTAGTTGGGCAAGTACAGGATCCCACATTCATGAATTTTCTCCAATCAGACTCCATAATAGGTTTCCCAAGCTTCTGTTTACTACCTCTATCTGCCCATCAGTCTCTAGGTGATAAGCAGAGCTAAAGTTGAACAATGTGTCCAACTTATTCCATAGGGTACACCAGAAATGTCCTGTGATTTTCACGTCCATGTTGGAAATGATTGACTTAGGAAATCCATGCAGTCTGACAATATCCGTGAAAAACAAGTGTGCTACATGAGTGGAATCACTAGTTTTTTTACAAGGAATGAAATGTGCCATTTTTTAAAATCGGTCCACTACCACCATCGTAGAATCGTAGCCCCACTGCGTTCTGGGTAGACCTAAGACAAAGTCCAAGCTAAATGAATCCCATGGTCTACTCGGAATAGGTAGTGGTGTGTAGAGTTCCGCATTCTGACTGTGTCCTTTCGCCAACTGGCACACCTTAAATCTAGTTACAAACTGCTGCACCTCCCTTCGCATATTCAGCCAGTAATAAAAGTGATTGATCTAATCGAGGGTCTTATCAATGCCGAAATGTCCGGCAAGACCTCCACTATGCTTTTACCAGATGATGTTCTCCCTCATTGAACAATGGGGAATACATAATTGTCCTCCTTTAAACAACACTTTCTCCTGTAATTTATAGTTCAACCATGGACTATTATTTCTTAACAAAGTATTCTGGCAGGCTTGATAGGCCTCCTTGAAATCTGCATCTGTGTGATACAAGTCTTTCAGGTGTTCAAATCCCAGCACTTGTATCATACTCTCCTGTAAGAGCAATGCTCTTCTGCTCAGCGCATCTGCTACCTTGTTGGCCTGTCCACTAATATGCTTCAATACAAAGGTGAAACTCTGCAAGTACTCAACCCACTCTGTGTGCTTGTGGTTTAGTTTATGCTGCTTCATAATATACTGTAATGTAGAATTATCAGAAAATAAAAAAAACTCATTAACTAATAAATCGTGTCTCCAATGCTTCAGTGCTTGGACTACAGCATAAAATTATTTATCATAAGATGAGTACTTTTTCCTGCTTTCATTCAACTTTTCACTGAAATAAGCGGCTGATTTGTCTTCCTGGATGAGTACGGCGCTAATGGCTATACCATTAGCATCATAAGGAAGTTGGAATAGTTTGTTAAAATCAGGCAACCTCAAAATCAACCTTTCAGTGATCTTCTTTTTCAAAATCTGAAAACTTCTCTCTGCCACTTCAATCCAACAGAAAGGCTATTTTTCCTTTTTGATGGTGCCCAACATAGGTGTGCAGATCTCACTAAAAATTCTTATGAATTTACGATAAAAACTTGCCAATCCATGAAAACTACGAACCTCAAACAGGTTCCTTGGGGATGGCCATCTAACAATCGCTGCAACTTTTTCTGGGTCCATCTTCAGCTCATTCTCTACAATCACAAAACCCAAATAAACTAACTCATTTTGAAAAAAAATAACATTTCTTCAAATTTATCAGCAACTTGTTTTGCTGCAATTTTTCCAGCACACTCCGAACATGTTGGAAATGTTCTTCTCTAGTCTTACTGAAAATCAGTATATCATCCAGATATACAATTGCAAACTTCCTGATGAACTCCTTCAGCATTTCGTTCATCGGACGCATAAAAGTACTAGGGTCATTGCTTAATTCGAATGGCATCACTAGCCACTCATACAATCCTTCATTTGTTTTGAAAGCTGTTTTCCATTCATCCCCCTCTCAGATTCAAATCTGGTGGTACCCTCTCTTCAGATTGATCTTTGAGAAATACACTGCTCCACTTAAGCAGTCCATCATGTCATCCATTCTTGGTAATGGAAATCTGTATCTAATAGTAATTTTATTAATGGCTCTTGAATCTGTACACATTCGCCACTCTCCGCCTTTCTTAGGTGCTAAAACTGTTGGAACTGCACAGGGACTCAAACTTTCCCTTATCAACCCTTTATCAAGCAATTCCTGTACTTGTTTCCTGATTTCCTCATTGTCCTTAGGACTCATTCGGTATGCTGCCTTGTTTGGTAAAATAGCTCCAGGTATAAAGTCTATATGATGACTGATACTTCTCTTAGGAGGTAATTCATCTGGTAAATCATCCACTATAATGTCACTGAATTCCTGCAACATGTCTTGAATTTCTTCAGGTAAATATGTAATTTTAGTGTGTAACAACACTATCTTTGGCCACCTTACAACAACATATTTTATCTCGTTGTCCTCGATCTGTTTCAAAAATTCCTTTCTTCCCACCAGCAATACTTTGACTCCATTGGTCTCTGCTGTCTCTTCCTCCTTGATAGGTACAAGCATATGCTTAATCCCATCCTTAACAAACTTGTAACAGTTTGTCTTCCCATCGTGTACTACTTTTCTATCATACTGCCATGGTCTCCCTAGCAGTATGTGACACACGTCCATAGGCATAATATCACAAACAACTTTATCCTTGTATTTTTCAATATGGAACTCAACTTCACAATGCTCATCAACTAACAATTGATGTCCCTTCTGTAACCATGACACCTTGTAAGGAGTGGGGTGCTTCAATCTCTTCAACCCCAATTTCTCCACCATATCTGTGGTCACTAGATTATCTATGCTTCCAGTATCGATAATCAGTCTATAGCATTTTCCATGTGATTTGAAAACTGTCCGGAATAATGCTTTTCTTTGAGTCGGGTCAACTATCTCTTTTGTTGGTTTCAGTAATACTTTATTCAAAACTAAGGCTTCTCCTATTTCTGGCACATTCTCTACCTCTTGGAGTGGTGCCTCTACTTCCTCCATCTGAGCAACATATGTTCCTCTTGCTCCAGCCTGTTCGCCCTCAGGACATTCAAAAGACTTGTGCCCCCACTTGTGGCACTTATAACACTAGATGGCAGATCCTCTGCCTCTGCCATTACCTCTTCCACACTGGTATGGCCTTCCCCCTCTAGTTTTATTATCCTTTTCTACTATTCCTAGAGTTTTTGAACTGTTGCCTTCATCACTGGGATTGGCAAATAGACTAGGGTCTATATGCAGTTACACAGTTAATTTTCCTTTCGGGTTTTGTTGCTTTTCCATTGGTTCACTGTCTAGACATTCACTGTTGATGGCATATTGTCCATGTAGGGTTTTAAACCTAGTTCCTTAATTTGATATGTAATATATTTTTGTAGTCTTCTAATACTTGTAAAACATAATTGATTTTATAAATAATGAAAAATGGAAAATCTGTTGCTGCAAATTTATGAATACCTGTGAAAATTGTGTGCGTCTTCTGGAATATGAACCTCGGTGTGTTCCTTAATTTGTAGAACTCTCCTGGTAGATGAATGTCTCGGTTTTTCAATTTCTGTAATCGCTCCAATGCCTGTATAAACAATTTTAACTTTGCCAGTCTTTGCTATATTCGTGCATATATTCAGTTTATCATGTAAGATGGAAAGAACAACAAAAAAAACAAAATGGTATTTGACTGCAGATATTTCTCAGATGGTTTTTTTTTTTTGAAATCTCCTGAATGCTTTTATTGCTTTCTCTTTTCTGCTATGATGGAATACCAACCCTCCAAACATATTATCGTGTCCTTTTTATAACACTTGTTGAACAATTGTTTTGTTTTCTTGAAACTGTTAATAGTTACAAGTAGTTACATTTGGTAATTGTTCACTTCCGTTCACGAGAATTATGACTTAATTAAAATAGTAACTAAAAGGAGCTATAATGCAAAAAAAAAAAAAAAACATAATCTGTTCTTAAGTCCTAAATGCTAGAATTTAATGAAAAATAATTTAAACTAACTCAGGTGCAATGACTTGTAAAACTACGAGACCAATTTTATTTTCATTCACCCTGAGCTAGATGCTCCTCCATCAGGACCTTTCCAAATTTTGGAAAGAGTGGGACCAGTGGCCTATCGGCTAGCTTTACGAGGACACATTCGGGTGCACAATTTTTTTCATGTGTCGCTATTGAAAATATATGTACATGACCCAAAGCACATAATACATGGCAAGAACATTCATGTAAGATTGAATTGAAAGCTAAGAGTCCCAAGAACATAATTAGTAATTTTAATAATTCAAAACTTTGCTGGATGCAGGTCGAACCGGATGGTGAGTTTTTGGTATAATCTCAGCGTATTCTCGAGCAGAGAGAAATAGCACGTCGGAGGTGAGTCATCACCCAATTTAAGGTGCAGTGGAAGCACTTTGGCCTGGAGGAGGCTACTTGGGAAGATGAATGATTCATATGAGAGGCCTATCCAGAAGCATTCGCTGAAAAGGAGTAAAACACCGAGGATGGTGTTTACTTCTAGTGGGGGGAGATGCAATATTTGGATTTGATTTGTTGTGTTATTTAAATTGATACATTTGACTTGTTTAAAGTTAAACTGGCTTAATAATTATATTAAGAAAATTATGAAAAAAAATTTAATTATTAATTTTATAAAGATTAATTATGGAGTGGTTTCCATAATCTGATGGTTAAGTGTCCAAGTTACCAGAGTGGTTGGATTAAAAGCAGTTAATTGACAATTACCTTTCCTCTGCGAATAAAAATAAAACCCTGATGAGGAAAAGGGGTTTTGTGCAAAAGGAAAAAGACAACAAGATAGTTGAAATGTGGGAGTGTCTGCTCGACCAAGCAGTGAAGTCCTGAGCTGGTGGAGCCAGTGGAACTTTGATAAAAACTAGAAATGGAAGAAGAGATTGGACGACAGTATTGAGGTCTCTTGAGAGAGAAACTGCTAAGTAATCATAGTCTGACCAGGAGCACGGGGGTAGAAGAGGAT
This sequence comes from Pinus albicaulis, assembly GCA_034641835.2. Classification (NCBI taxonomy): domain Eukaryota; kingdom Viridiplantae; phylum Streptophyta; class Pinopsida; order Pinales; family Pinaceae; genus Pinus; species Pinus albicaulis. The sequence goes on from CM076571.1 coordinate 57,547,982, forward strand.
GTAACAGACTCTCTCATGGTTAGTAGGAAACCATCAGCTCTGTTTATTTGAAGTAGGTACCATAAACCTGAAATGAATAGAATTAAGTGTTCCTTTGTTTTTTTTATAAGTACATTAATTCTAGAAATAATTTATGCGCGTTGTAAGTATAAAATGAGATAAATTCTTTGATGAAAAAGTTAACAACACTCTACTAGTTAGATTTAATTATTTAATTCTTGATAATATGTAAACCCTCTTGCTCTAGATTAGAGTATTCCAGTTTGGAAAATTTTGCGCCAATTTGCAAATGAAAGTCTATATATAACTAAAATTGAACAATTTAGTGATTAAGTTTGGAAACTCTGTAATAAAGGAAATAACCGACAGAACAACTAGTTCCATCCATAGTGAAAACCCCAGATAGGGCAGTTTTCCCTCAAGGGGAATAAATATACATGGACTCAGGGATTGGGAAGGAAATCCTCTTTTATTTACATATGGATTGGAAAAATGGGAAGGGAAACTTATTAAAAAGGAAATAAAGAGGAAATTATTGAATGTAACAGTGGAACTGTAAAAGTGTTATTTTCAGTACAAGACAAAAGAAAATCCGAATAGTTGATATTCACAATATCATATATTATCAATATACAAAGAAGAAGAAGAAGAATATAACTCTTTAGAGTATAACATGTATTGGAAAATAAATAGAACAACCTTCATGGAAAATTTTAGGGGCTAATATTCACAGGTGGGCTAATTTTCCATGCTTTTTCCAAAAAAAAGATTCTCTAATTCCCATTTTTTTTAAAAACTGATTCGCCCAAATTTTACAGTATAAAAAAATTTACCCTAAAAATCGCCAAAAAATTATATATACTAATATAAAATGGTTCCAAAACTAAATATTCTTATAAAAATAACATCAAAAATTTTACAATTCACATATTGGGGACTACTAAGATTCGCCAAGTTTTTAAACTTTAAGATAAACGTCCATCATTAAAATTTTCCCTAACAACCTTCCTGAAGGAACAACATGACAGGAAATAAGAATATAACAACTGTAATATATACCTCTGGAATAGTTTTATTTTATGCTACACCTCGATTAAATTATCAGAATCAAATAGAATATACAGATAAACCCGAGAGGGTGTGAACCATGTCGAAGAAATTCGAAAGAGTCAGGTAAAAACCATTCATTACCCTCGAAGGGGTGACTATGGAAATATACTGCAAATACATGGTAAAACAACAGTAAATATTTTACGTACACGACGAAAGATGCCATTGCGACACAAACCGAAAAGACAACAAATTTTATCATGCACTTTAGGCAGATATTATATTATGAACCAATACTTAACATTACAGACTTGATATTACGAAGGGTCGAGCCAGAAAACTAAGAATATGCAACAAGACATAACTATGAGTCATCTTGTCAACTAAGGAACAAAATGCGTTTTCATCCCTCCATATCCAAAATTTATAGACACAGTTAAACAAAAAATTCCTTCTTTGAAAGCCACAATGGGCTAGAAGTTAGATAACCAAAATTTAAATATCCTCGACAGAAATTAAATCATAGAGCCTCATATTAAAACTATATCAGTTTGAAAGGGGATGTAGTCATCTCAAAAAACACAATAGAGGAGTCAGGTATCTAGACATGCATGAGGAAACATCTTACGCTGGTTGAGACCAAGCTAATCGTATTGTAGAAGGTAGGGTTTGGATATAAGTTACCTTCCACAACCACAGAGAACACATATTACATTAATACCTTATGAAAGTTTCCAGAAAATAATGAGAAACAATAATAGGCAGGCACCGGTTTGGGTCGAGAAATTACCTCATAAACGAAATAAGTCCTGGAACGATAAGCCCTGAGAGGAGAAGAAACAAGTTACAAGTCTGTAAAAACAATTTTGAACAAAATAAATATGCGAGAAAAACTCCGATAAAACACAACATAACCCTAAGACTTATCTAAGTCAGCTCAGAGGAAGTCGAATAGTATTCTCTAGTGCATCAAGGTCACGAAATAAGAAGGACCGCACTGGAAGAACGATTGAATTAATACACCGGCACAAGCCAAGACACCATGACTATAATATAGTGTAAAACACCTCTGCGTCAAGGATAAAATACCGACAGAGCACCGTAAAGAATTGTAAAACGGGGGTTGCTATACCTAGATGTTTGGAGAGGATCGAGGAGGGCATTACCTCGTCACTATGTGGCATACCAACAAGCCCAACCGAGACCCAGACGGAAGTGCACAACTGACAGAGCGCAAAAGGGAAATGAAAAAATTTAGGGTTTGGGGAGGGGTAGGGTTACACCCTAACCACCCTTGAACCATTTTCATCCGTAGATTTCCAAGTATCTAAGGGCTGAGAAAAGCCCATCTTTCAATTTAAGTGAATGCCTCCTATACGCCAATGAGCGGAAGCGGGATTTAAATTAGATTTGAAAATAATAAAAACCAATGTACTACCAGATCATCACCTCGAGACTTGCAAATGCGGCCAGTTGGCATGCCATCCATCCCATGTGACATAACAACTAAATAATTAATGTACAATAATGAATAATGATCATATTATATCACTTTCCGTATGATACCACATAATATATGTTTAACAGCGATTGCGATGGATTAATTATTTGGTCTTGCCATGGGATTGGGAGATTTTAATATTCTATATATATATGCGGATACAAACCTATAGGATTAAACCCCAACGGTTCTAAAAGTAAAATAGGTTTTTGCAATGTTGTATATGGTAGATAAATATTACAATTGTATGCATGGGTAAAAACTCTGGTAATTATCATCTTGTTATTAGAGTTATAAACTAGGTGGTAAAAGATTTTTTTTAGTAAATATTTTCTAACGTTTTATGGGTAAACGTTACACGTTTCCTCTCAGCTATATATTAAATTAAATCAACCAAAATTTCCCGTTTTCATAATGGTTTCATCGACCTTTTATGCACTATGTTTTGTGCCTGGTTCTGGCTGAACCATCATCGAGCATTGCTGAGATCAAATAACTTGGAAACAACTCTGTAATAAAATTACAAATTTCCATTTAGATGTACTTACGGTACTTATCTTAAAATATATTTCCTAAAATTCTAACATTTTTTTTATAGATAGCTTTTACCTATTCACAAAATCTTGATTATTAGAAAATTGTAACATGTAAATACATTTTCTTAATAAATATTAATTAATTATTTTTTTAATTTAATATTTCACCACTATTTTGATTTTCTTAAATGTTTAATATATCATATACTTTAAATGTTTTAATATGGGATAGGTTGGTTGAAGGTTTAGAATATAATTTATGATAAGGAAACGTAACCTAAATGTTTAGCATATCATTTATAACCAAGAAATGTAAGCTAAATGTTTAAAATATCATTTATGATAGAGATGTAATTTACATGTTTAAGATGATATTTATGAGAAAGATATTTAGTTTAAATGGTTAAGATATTATTTACTATTAATATATTATTTACTATTGACAATTAATGTTTTAATATGATATTTATGACATGGTTAGTTTAAATGTCTGAAAATATTATTTATGATAAAAGTAGGTAGTTTTTAAGTGTTACTTTTCGAAAACATTTTATGTTTATTTTTTATTTTATTTGTCTAGAATTTTGTAGGGATTCATTGAAATCACAAGATTTATCGGTGAACTCTTCATAATGGAAGTTCCCTATAAATTTTTTAGGGTGTTCAATTCATATATGCAGTGAAAAACCAATTTAAACAACACAAATCAAGATTTGACCACAAATTGTTTCACAAGGCTAGAAATCTAGCCAAAACTCTAAAAAGTCACACTTAAAAACTACTCATTTATGATAAAAAGATGTAATCTAAATGTTTAAAATATAATTTATGATCGAGAAGTGTAATATAAATATTTAATATGACATTTATAGGATAAATATAAAAATTGTTGAATTATTCATTTATAATAAATGTAGTCTAAATGTTTCAACATCACTTTCCAAGGAATATATAACTAAATCTAACTTAAAATTGTTGCAACATTAAATTTGAACACTATAAATTTTATTATAATTATTATAACAAATAGTAAAACATATTTCAACTACAATTTTATTATATATATTCTAATTTGTAAAATAATATATTTTATTGTATTTTTCTTTTACATCTAAAATTTATATAATTTAAAATTTAAAATAAAAAATAATATAAGTTATGTTACATAATAAATTTATGTTCTAAAAAGTTATGTTCTATATTTGATATTTATCTTGAAAGTAGTTATGCTTTTTTTTGTTTATTTCATAGGTAATCTGAGTCCTCAAATCACTGACACATTTAAGTTGTGGCTTTTGTAACAACAACCCTAACCTTCAGTATGATTGGATATTTTCCTAGAAAGTTGTGAGCTTTTCACTGTAAAGTGTCTTGACAGAACATTCTGTCACCGTATATACCGTAGAGTGCCTTGACAGAACACCCTTTCACCGTATATTCTACATCTTCTCAGCATATTCTTTTTTCTCTTTTAATTGATTTGATTAATTAAAATAAACATCGAATAAACAAGTTTAATATGAAGTGAGTTATGTTTTTTTCGATATATAGTATTGATAGGCCTTGGTATTAGTCCATGATATTGTAACAAAATCTATTTACAACTAAGTGTTTCTCTGGTAAAGTCAGTAAAGTAGATGTAAATTTTTATGGTCAAAAATCTTGTTCCATGTTTCTAAAATGTATATATATATGTGTGTGTGTGCGTGGGTGTGTAAATTCTTTTTATAATTAATAATAATAGTAGTATGAGATAAAGTTATAATTTAGTTATTTTTTATGATTTTTTAAAATTTGAGAACTGAGCCATATTATAAAGTAAGTGTTTTGATGTTTATTATGACTTGATATCCATTATATAGCAACATTATTTTATTTATGTTTAGCTCTACTAACCAAAAAAAACTAATTAGTAATTTAATTGTGTTTAAGACTTCTAAGATTAAATAATACTTTATGGAAAAATAACATTTGAAATATAGTATAAAGATGGGATCTTCTTATAACAACATTATATTCTCAAATGTTTATTTAAAAAAAATAATTTAGTTGTTATTTTTAGTAATTTAGTTGGGTTGAAAACTTTGAAGATCAAATGAATATTTACACTAGTGCAGCCATATAAATTGAATAGTCGATAAACATGGGTAACCATCAATTCATGATAACCACCAAAACACTTATCCCATTATACATTTCATATTGCTAGAATTATAAAGAAATTATAAAAGTTAAATAAATTAATAATTATAAGGGAATTATTATTATTTTTATTATGGTTATAAAATTATTATTATTATTATAATATTAAGAATTATTAATAATTATTTTTTGCGAGATTATTAAGAATTATTATTATTATTATAAAAGAATTAATATATAAATTCAACATATATACATTTTAACAAACATGTAATAATATATTTTGTCATGGAGATTCACTCTCACTTTATCATAATTAATTTGGAGATAAATCTCTACCTTGATCTAGGAATACTACTATGAATATTCTAGTATATTCGATAGAATTCAAATCTATATCATCTACTTATTATTTACTCATAATTCAATTAGAATTGTGAAAAAACTGTTTTGAAAATAAACATACTTATAAATATAATTAGAATAAATTAATTAATATTTTAATTCTATAATATTTTTAATCTATAAGATATCTACCACTATAAAAGATTCTCCATGTATATATTATATATTTTAAAATATTGATATATAATAAAGCTATAATAATAATAATAATCCAATTTTAAGGTCATGGCCAAGTAAAACACCAAATATATTAAATTTTTAATTTATTTTAAAATATTATAGCTTTATATTTTTTCATATTTTTATTTATACAAAGATTTTTCGATGATAAGCATATAAGAAAAAAAATTGTCTACATGTTTCGAACCAACGTGTGGTTCATTTTTAAAATGAAATACTAGATCAAATCATGAAAAGAAGATAATCATTTCTACTATATTAATTTTATTTAATATTCTTATATTTATATTTTAATAAATATTTTTATTAGATTTTTTTATTAAAATAAATAATAACCATTCTAATATAAGAATAGTACAAGTCTAATTTCAAGAAAGATAAATATTAAAATAATTATTTTAATGGTTTGATTTCTATTTATCTTAATATTTTTCATAATTTTATTAATTTTTTTTATAATGTTAATAATAATTTTTGTTATTAATAATATTTTTAAAAGAAAAATTAACTTAAACCATATATAATCAAATTTGTTATGAAGATTGAATAGAGTCAAATTTGTTATGAAAATTGAATAAAGAAAGGGTCCATAAATAAACTAATTAATTAACTTGAATTAATTACAAAACCTAGGTAATAACAACGGATCTTACAACACTACTATTGCTCCTGCTACCCTGTCATATCCATGAAGTAGAGATATCGATGATTCCACTGCTATTACTCATGACACCAATTTTCCATAACTATCAGTAGCATTGGGGCATTGCCTATCACTTTACACAAGAGCGATGAACACTTAAGGGTTTAAAAATTCTTAGAAATAACTAATTTAATAATTATTCCACATACAATTTTAATATATTTATGTTTATTTTGTATGTATAATCACAATATACAAGTAAATTGATACGGAATAAACAACGTTTTCTTTGGAATTACATAAGAATACATTTAGTCTATTTGCACCAATCATCAAAACTAACTATAAATACCGAGACTCTAAGTTGAAGAAAGAGTTGATTGACTACGTGGTGGGTCCTTTTAGACAAACATTCAACTAAATGATAGATATAAATGATAGTTATACTAATTGTGTCAAAAAAATTTATAATTAATTCAAGTTAATTAATTAGTTTATTTAAGCACCCTTTCTCTATTCCATCTTCATAACAGATTTGATTTTATATTGTCAAAGTTCAATTTTATTTTAAAAATATTACTTGTAACAAAAAATTATCATTAATATTATAAAAAAGATAATTATAATAAATTTTTGAAAAATATTAAGATAAATAGAAATCAAACCGTTAAAATAATTATTTTAATATTTACCTCTTTTCATCTTACACTAAGTACCATTTTTGTAATAGAATGGTTATTTATTTATTTTAAGAAAAAATATAATAATAATAAAATAATAAAATTAAAATATGATCAATTATGGATAGTTATTATTGTTTATTATATGTCATTTATAGATAGATTAGAATTTTTGAGGTAAGTATGGTTCACCATGGTAGTGATGTTGACTATTTTTTACTAGGATGTCCATATTGACTATAGTTAACCATGTCAACAATAGTGAATAATAGTTAATTTGTGCTACTATATAAATAATCAACCACATTTATCCCTTAGGTTTATAATGTTAATCCCTTGGGCTTTCAATATTAATAATACATTTAGTTTAATAATATTTCATAGGGTTTATAAACCCTTGGGTTTATAATATCAATAATTATTTGAGTTTATCATGTTAATGATAATCTCTATATAATCTGGGAAGTTTTTTAAAAAATGATCATCACATGAGTTTAAAAACCAAGATAATCTCTATAATATTATCACATTACTAATGACAATTAATCTATTACTCAATGTCACAATGTTACATTACATTGCAATTTATTCAATGTCGGCTCTAAACATTGCAAAATTAGGGCTTATTTATCCCTTGGGTTTATAATATTAATCCTGTAGGTTTATTAATTCCTTGGGTTTATAATGTAAATCCCTTGGGTTCATAATATCAATCTCTTGGGTTTATAAAAACCTATCACATTTCATATTAGATTTATGAAACCCAATATCAAATCCTTTAGTTTGCATTTCCGCATTATAAAATTAGCGTTTAATATTAGGGTTTATAATGTTGGGTTAAACATTATGGTTTACAATATTGGATCTAATATTATGGTTATAATATTAGGTTCAATGTTAGGGTTTATAATATTGGTTTCATATTGTAAGGGTTTATAATATGTCGTATAACATTACAATTTTATGTTGTGAAGTTTCAATGGTGCATAAATCTATCAAACATCGCATTGTGACAGTTATTGTTGCAATGGGACAAGCAATATGAAATTCATTATTGTAAGCTTACATTACATTGTATTTCTTTTTAATGTCACATTGCGACACTACAATAGGGCTTCATATTGTGGCATTTGCATGGAACAAAAATCAATCCAGCGTCACATTGTGATAAACATTGTCCGAAGATGACAAGCATTTTTTTACTCAATGTCGCAATGTTACATTACATTGCAATTTATTCAATTTTGCCTCTCAACATTACGAAATTAGGGTTTATTTATCCCCTCGGTATATAATATTAATCCCTTGAGTTTATTAACTCATTGGGTTTATAATATAAATCCCTTGGATTCATGATATTAATCACTTGGGTTTATAAATCCCTATTGAATTTCATGTTAGTTTTCTTAAACCCAATGTCAAATCCCTTAGGTTGCATTACCACATTAGGAAATTAGGGTTTAATATTAGGCTTTATAATGTTGCGTTAAATTTTAGGGTGTATAATATTGGGTTTAATATTATGGTTATAATATTTGGTTTAATGTTAGGGTTTATAACATTGGTTAAATATATTTTTAGGTTTGTAGTATTTGGTTTAACGTTAGGGTTTTATGTTGTTACGTTTGAATGTTGCTTAAATATATCCAGCGTCACGTTGCGAAAAACATTGTTGCAATGGGACAACCAATATGGCTATCATTGTTGGAAGCTTACATTACATTGAAATTTTTTCAAGGTCACATTGCGACACTACAATAGGGCTTTGTATTGTGACATTTGCAAGGAAAAAAAATCAATCCAACATCACATTGTGACAAACATTGTCGGATGATGACAATTAATCTCTTACTTAATGTCACAATATTACATTACGTTGCAATTTATTCAATTTTGCCTCTCAACATTACAAAATTAGATTTTATATCCCTTGGGTTTACAATATTAATCCCTTGGGTTTATAATATAAATCCCTTGAGTTTTTAATCCTAGGGTTTATAATATTAATCCCTTGGGTTTACTAATCCCTTGTTTTTATAATATTAATCTGTTGTTTTCATTAATCCCTTTTGTTTATACTATTAATAATTTGTTTGGTTCATTAATCACTTGGTTTTATATTATTAATCCAATGGTATTATTAATCTCTTGGGTTTCTAATATTAATCACTTGGATATGAAATCCATTCAGTTTTTACTATGAATATCCTTTGGGTTTATAGTAGTTGTCCTTTGGGTTTATTGATCCCTTGGGTTTATGGATCCCTTCAATTTACTAATCGCCTAGCTTTATAATATTAATCCATAGGGTTTATTAATCTCTTTGATTTATAATATTAATAATTCATTGTGTTAATTAATACCTTGGTTTTTTTAATCTCTTAGATTTATAATAATAATCCCTTAGGTTTTCAATCCCTAAGTTTTGTAATATTAATCTCTTAGGTTTATAATATTAATAATTATTTGGATTTATTAATCCTTTATGTTTGTAATATTAATCTTTTTGGTTTTTAATATTAATCCCTTGGTTTTTTAATATGAACAATCCCTTAGGTTTTTTAATCTCATGGGTTTATAATGTTCATTCCTTTGGTTTAACTATCCCTTGGGTTTACAATATCAATATATCAAGTTTATAATATGATTCCCTTTATAAATAATATAATCATGAGGGTTTATAAATCCCTTGGGTTTATAGCACTAGTACAAAATGGCTAATTATTTACTAAAACGATGACTAAATTTTGCATATAAATGACATTTTTCAGTCGGTGACCAGTAGTAGCTAAGTTACAGTATCTTATAACGGGACCAACTTGTAGTCGTTTTTAGCTTAGTCATTAATTGTTTGTCTCAATTTTATATTGTCTAGTAGTATATTTAGTGATTTAATTGTCACAATTAATGACCAAATATACAACAAACATATTACTAGATGATCACCTAAGAAAATCAAATAATGACAAAAAATATGGCCAAAATGTTGGTCTTGTTATAAGATATTGTAAATTAGCTACTAATAGTCATATATATGCAAATTTTAGTCATCATTTGAGACCAATTAATGACCAAATAAATATGACTAAATTTTGGCCATGTTATAAGATACTATAAGTTAGCTACTAATAGTCATATATATGCAAAATTTAGTCATAATTTGTAATAAAAAATTTATCATTTGTAGTATTCATTTATGATTTTTTGGTAGTTTCATATTCATTATATATACAACTAATTTAGTAGTTTATATTCATTTCACAACTTTCATTAATAATCATTAAAAATGGCTAATTTTGTCATATATTCATTTTATTTGTGTTTATCATTAATCAATATAAACTACTAACTTAGTAGTTTTAGATTGATTTTATATGTTAATTATTAATAAACATAAATTAATTAGTATGATTTTGTGACTAAATTAAGAAAATGTCATACAAGGTGCATGTTCATCTAATATGAAAACACAAAATTACATATGTTAATTACAATACTAAATAATATCAAGTGCAACTATAAATAATTTCAACTGCATTAAATTATATTATATGAAATGTCAAGTATTACAATATGAGTTTCCAACTTAATATTGGTTGGACTACGATTTACACATGAAATATTGTTTCATCACTTCAAAACATTATCATTGTTTTGTGAATGCATTATAGGTGAATTCACCAACTCTGAAGACTTGATCATCAGTTTCTATGTGTGCGTCTCATGTGAGATATTGTCTTTAATGGTATCACTAGACCGATTATCTTCTCTCTCTCTTTCTACATTTTTCGCTCCAGTGTTATTATTCTCCTCCTTCTTCAATTCCTGCTTTTGACCCTCAAAAGCTGAGTTCCTCTTCTAAAATGAAAGAATATATAATGCAAAGTATAAGACATGAAATTGTTAGGTCCCTATATTACTAGTGTAGTCATTTATTGTTGTTAGTATATCCCCACTTATTGTTATTGTTGTACCCATATAATCCCCATATTGTTATTATTGTGCCCTTGGATAGGATTATATTGTGACCCCATGGGCTCCTATATATATAAAGGAGGTTTTTTATTTGTATCATCCAAGAATTGTTCATTTATGTAATGTAAAGGAGGTTTCCCCCTCAAATTGGCTTATTTATAAGGCATTGATCTCTCTTTTCTTCTATTTTTAGAGCCGGTTTCATAACATTTGATATCAGAGCTTTGGATTCTAGGGTTTTGCTGCTCCAAACAGGTCATCATGGTATTTTTTCTATACCTTTTTTTCTATGAAGGTTTATAAGTTGAAATGTTTACCACATGAATCTAAAATCCTGAGGAACTTCATGTAAGACTTTCAGATATTGGTTCACAATATTTTCATAGACATGATCTGTGAAAGTTACGGTTTTTTCAAGCTCCCAAATTTCATCTCAAAGAGGTGACAGTGGGAAAAATAGTCATAACTCTCTCTCTGAGCATCAGATTGGAATTCTATAAAAAGTTGTCGAAAGTACATAGATTGTAGTCTTGTGTATCAATGTTAGAGCCGAACGAGGAAAAATGACACATGGCATGCCCTACAATTTTTCTCTACTGAACCAGTCCATAATTAGGTCATCATGGAAGATTGAGCATAGATTTGTCCTGAAGAATTAAAATCAGGTCAGACCTATGGAATTGGAAAGAAGATTCAGAGTGCTACTATAAGATTGAATTTTAGATATTGAAGATTCAAAATTATAGAGATACATTAGTTTCAATATCGATTTCCTCAAAAGAAAGAAAAATATGTGTATTTTGTTTTCAAATTGCATAAGTCTTGGTTGAAAAATCAATTTGAAGTGATTCCAAGGGAATATTGAAGCATAGATATCAGTATTGGGTTCTAAAATTCACCCTAAAAAGAATTCAACACCCATTAAGCCCTTAGAATACTCTACAATGATTCATGAAGAGGAAGAAGTGCCACATGATATATCAAAATTACAAGAGAAAGTGCACCAAATTTCTCTCTCGCAAAGAGCAACAAAAAATGAAATGGAATTTTTGAAGAAAGGCATGGAAGCCGAGATGGATGGTTTGAAGAAGGTAATGATAGATAAGATGGTTTTTTTGAAGAATGAAATGGAAGCTAAGATGGATGACATTGACGAAAAAATAAAAGGCGACATGGAAGGCATGAAGAATGATCTAAAAGAAGACATGGAAGGTTTGATAAAATTGATACAAGAAATGATTCCTAACGGCGAATATAGCAAACTCATGATGAGAATAAAATAAATGTTAATTGTGATTTCATAAACTATCATGTTGGATTGAAGACTCACCGTATTCCAAAGATCGATATGAGGAAGTTTGAAGGCAAGGATCCTGTAACATGGATACTACAGATGGAGAAATATTTTGGTATCAATAATGTGCAAAACACACAAAAGGTACTCATTGCAACTTTACATTTAGAACAAAATTCATTTGTATGGTATCAATGGCTTTGCTCTCGTAAAAAAATTGTCACTAGGTCAATTTTTATAGAGGAAATGATAGCACATTATGAGGATACAAAGAGCAACACCTTCTTTAGCCAATTGATAAATCTCAAACAAAAGGGTCCAGTGGTGGAACACATTGAGGACTTCCAAAAATTGAATATAAGGGTAACTGATATTCCAAAGGAACATAGGATTGATGACTTCATAGAGACTTTAAAGGATAACATCCAACATGAGGTTCGCCTTTCGGAACCTGATTCATTGGTGAAGGCATTCAGGTTGGAAAGAAAAATTGAAAGTAAATTTATGGCGACAAGGAAGCCTACCACTAACATCTATAAAGATGAAAATGTTGCTACTCATAGACTTCCACAACCTACAATTTTGACACCCCAACAATTGGAAGAAAAAAGAGAAAAAGGGATTTTCTACAGTTGTGATAGAAAATACACTAAAGGTCATAAGTGTGCTGAGAAGAAATTATTTTACATAGATTGTGAATAAGAGGAGGAAAATGAACAAGAAACTTCAAAACAAGAGGATATACACCAGGAACCAACCCTAGAGAAATAAGAAACGAGTCCTACCATATCCTGTAATGGCATTGGCAGGAATTACCACTCCTCAAACTCTTAAGATAGAAGGAAATATCAAGAATAAAAAGGTAATAGTGGTTATTGATTTAGGTAGTACCCATAGTTTTATTCATTGTAAGGTAGCCAAGGAATTGAATTTCTTCCTATACCCAACACTAGAGTGTTAAGTGATGGTTGGAAATGGAGGGACTATAAATTTCTCTGGAGAATGCCATAATATCAAGCTAGTCATGGGGGAATATGTATTCAATAGTCCAATGCTTTCCATTCCAATGGGAGAAGCTTATGTTGTTCTAAGAGTACAATGGTTACAATATTTGGGGACGGTAGCTTTTAATTTTCAATAACTTTTCTTGATTTTTTTTTCGGAAGGAATGGATGTTGAATTACGGGGTATCGCCGGGAAGCTAGGAAATATAATAAGCTCTAATTTCATGACAAAGCTTCTGAAGAAAGAATAGCGAGGCGTAATTGCACAATTACTCTCACTAGAATTTCCAACATCAAAATCATCTATTTCTCCATATCTCCAGAAAGTCTTGGACAATCATTCCAAGGTGTTTGAAACTCCCGAAGGACTCCCACCTATTTGTGATCATGATCATGCTATTTATTTGATTCCAAGGATTGTTCTTCCAAACACTAGGCCTTAAAAATATCCTTATGTCCAAAAGATCTAAATTGAACGTATGATTGCAGAAATGTTAGAGGTTGGTATAATTCAACCAAGTCCAAGTTATTTCGATGCTCCAGTAGTATCAGTGCACAACAAGGATGGATCATGGCGTATATGTACGAATTATAGGGAGCTCAATAAGCTCACTATTAAAGATAAATTTCCCATTCCTATGATTGATGAATTATTGGATGAATTACATGGAGTAATTTATTTTACAAAGTTGGATCTTCGTTCAGGATATCATCAAATTAGAATGAAGACTGAAGATATTCTGAAAACAACATTTCGAACTCATGAGGACCATTATGAATTTTTTGTCATGTCTTTTGGCCTTACCAATGCACCTTCTACATTTCAAGGGTTGATGAATTCCATTTTCAAACCCTTCCTTAGAAAATTTGTTTTAGTATTTTTTGATGATATACCAATCTACAACAGGTCTTGGAAGGATCATGTTCAACATGTTGATAGGGTGCTCAAACTATTGGAGGAGAAACAATTATATGCAAAAACCTCCAAATGTTTCTTTGGAGTAAAAGAGGTGGAAGATTCAATATATTGTATTCCCACTGTGGTGTTACTTAGGACTTAACAAAATTAAAGCCATTAAGGAATGGAAAGTCCCCACAACCATAAAGCAGTTTTGAGGATTTCTCAGGTTACCATGTTATTATCGTAAGTTTGTTAAGAATTATGGGAGAATAGCATAACAACATTATTGAAGAAAGATGCATTTTCATGGACTCCTAAAGCAGCTAAGGCCTTTGAACATCTTAAAGAGGCAATGTGCCTACCACCGGTCTTAGCTACACCAGACTTCAAAAAAAAAATTATTGTCAAATGTGATGCCTCGTGGAATGGAATTGGTGTTGTTTTAATGGAAGAAGGAAGACTCATTACTTTTGAAAGTCGTCCAATCAAAGAAAAGTATTTAAAGAAAGCTATTTATGAGAATTAAATGTTGGCAATACTACATGGACTAAATAAATGGTGTCCTTACCTAATGGAAAGACACTTCAAGGTAAAAAATTATCATGATAGCCTCAAATACTTTTTGTAACAAAGACTATCTTCAGAAAAGCAGACAAAATGGGTCACAAAGATGTTGGGTTATGAATTTTAAATCATCTACAAAAAAGGGAAGATAAATGTTGTTGCAGATGCACTCTCAAGAAAGGATGAAGAGGTGGAAGCATTTCTTTGTGCCATTTCTATTATCCAACCAGGTCGAATAACCAAAATAAGCGATGAATGGAAACAGAATGAAGAAGTGTGGGCACCGATTCAAAATGTGCATCAAGATCCTAGTAGATATGATACATTTAGTTGGAAAAATGATTCCTTATGGTACAAAGATCGCTTATATCTTTGTAAGAAATCCCATCTAAAACAAAAGATTCTTTTTGAATTCCACACTTCTCCCTTAGGAGGACACTCAGGATTTTTAAAAACTAACCACAGGGTGAAGAAAGGTTTTTTTTGGGATGGCCTTAAATATGATATTCAAAAGGTTGTGGCAGAATGTTTGGTTTGCTAACAAAATAAAGTTGAGACAATTAAGACCCTAATTCTTCTACAACCTTTATCCATTCCAAGTTAATGTTGGGAGGATATTTCAATGGATTTTATCATAGGTTTACCTAAGTCTGAAGGAAAGAGTGTCATCATGGTGGTAGTTGATAGAATTACCAAGTATGCACATTTTTGTGCATTATCTCATCCATTTAAAGCAAGTACCATTGCAAATGCATTTATGGAAACAATCCAAAAGATACATGGAAACCCAAAGATTATTGTAAGAAATAGAGATCCCATTTTTACTGAAAATTTTTGGATGGAATTATTTTCTTGTTTGGGTACTCAACTATCTCATAGAACATCTTATCATCCACAATCCGATGGGAAAACTGAGATAGTGAAGAAATGTTTGGAAGGATATATTCGTTGTTTTGTATTTGATAAAAAAACATAATGGTTCAAGTGGTTATTTCTGGTTGAATGGTGGTATAACACTTCCTTCCATACTGTAGCAAAAGTGACCCCATTTATGGAACTTTATGGATATCATCCACCGTCCATCACATCATATTTAAGAGAAAATTTGAAGGTTCAAGCAGTGGACGATCACATCGAGCATCAACAAAAAGTTCTCCAACTCTTAAAGTATAACCTAAATTTGGGACAAAATCGAATGAAATAGCAGGCAGATCAACATCGTAGCTAGATAAGTTTTGATGTAGGAGGCTGGGTATTTTTACGACTACAACCATACAAAAAAATGTCCCCCGAGCAAGCTAAGAAGGATAATAAATTATCACCAAAGTACTATGGTCCTTACAAGGTTTTGAAAAATATTAGTACTATGGCATACAAATTGGAGCTTCCTATTTCTTCTCGAGTGCATCAAGTTTTCCATTTTTCATGCTTAAATAAGGTTAGAGGTGACAAAATTCTAGTTCAAACAATATTGCCAAAACTTGATGAGGAAGGAAAAATAATATTGGAACCTGAAGCAGTCATGGAAACAAGAACTCGATAGCTACAAAATCGATCAAATTCAAAGTATCTCATCAAGTGGAAGAACTTACCCACTAAAGATTCTACATGGGAGGATGAAAATTGTATACAAAAGCATCCAGAGCTACTCAAGCGTTGAGGACAACAGTTTTTTTAAGGAGAGGGGCATGTTAAGTCCCTATATTGCTAGTGTAGTCCCGTATTGTTGTTAGTATAGCCCCCTTATTGTTATTGTTGTACCCCTGTAACCCCCATATTGTTATTATTGTGCCCTTAAATTATTATTATTAGGTAGGCTAGGATTATATTGTGACCCCATGGACTACTATATATAGAAAGGAGGTCTTTTCATTTGTATCATCCAAGAATTGTTCATTTATGTAATGTAAAGGAGGTTGCCCCCTCGAAGTGGCTTATTGCTAAAGCGTTTATCTCTCTTTTCTTCTATTTTTGGAGTTGGTTTCATAACAGAAATATGATGAACACTAAAATATAAAATAAAATAGACTATAAAGGATTTATACGACATATACTTCAACATCAGCTATGTCAATGCCATTTTTCCCCAGAAAAGAAAGAAAATCGAACAAGTTTTCTTCAGTTGGGAAATAATAGCCACTATGTCGCTAGATGACCTCTATATACAAAACAAATAAAGCATCACCATAGAAAAATAAAACCTTAGGAACTTAATAACAATCATGTTACCTAAGTTACAATCTAAAAAAATCAAGTTGTGGATATCTTATGCAAATAAATGGTGAGAAAAAGACAACATATAATAAATAATGTATGAAAACTAGATGGAAAATTACATCATACAAGAAAAAAATTCACCTATGGTTACCCATACATGTAGGTGGGTAACATGCCCCAATATTCAATGATCCTTAGGGCCCAGAAGAATTAAACCTCCTACTCATATATAATGATTGGTTGGTAGCATCTTGGCCTTTCCTCTCCTTTGTGAGTCAAAAAAATAAAAATAAGTCCATCATTAACTAGTTGTACTCCATATTATCATTTTCAGATGTTGTCTCCACATACCTACCAAAAATTTCATATATGCCAAAAAAATGGGATTTTGAAATTGTTTTTAAAACTATGTCATTTATAACCTCTTCCATTGTATCTAACCAAATTTACCCACTTGATTTTCTTCTTTCATATTCATTTACATCCTAAAAAGTATTCATTTAAAAAACAAATACAACCCCAATATCTCCAGATCCTAATGCTCATCCATATTTTCCATAAACCATAAGAATTAATACTTTCTTATGATCAACATTGTAGAAAATGAAGCTACACAAAACCAACTATTCATATAAATAAAAAAAGAACCTATTGATATAAAACAAACAATGAATCTTAATTTCTATTGGTATAATGAAGCTTAATTTATATTGATAACTACACAAAATGGAAATGAAGTTATTGGTATAAAACAAACAACAATGAAGCTACACAAAACACTCAGTCAATCAGTATAAATTCCAAAGATAATGAGAAAAGGAGCAGTGCATCATTCTCTAACATGTGTTCTACCAAATAAAATGTTAAAAATACTAGAGGAAAACTCTCTTCTTTATGATGCATTTTAAGAATAATAAATGGATATTCAATTCCTTATATTCTATTTTAAGAAATCCATTTGCATTCCAATGTTGAAGTACCTCCACATAAAGAGATATAACATTTCAAGTTTCCACATACATCATAGAATTTCAGGATGATACTTCCATAAACAAGAAAATAAATTAGTCCTAGAAAAATCACATACTTGTGACAAGAAAATGTATGCAAAGCATTGGTTATCTTGCACAAATCAAAAAGTTTCATTTTTCTCTCTGCAGGTCTTGTAGCCAATACCCACTCATTCAAATAATTGAATGTAAGACATATAAACTGAATAAATAGGAATACACTTTATCATAAAAAACCAAAATAATAGTTCAACCCAAAACAAAACTCATACTACAATAGAAACAAGAAAATGAACCTTACTGATATGTGCATGAATTAAAAGACCAATGAGAAAAATCACACAAGAAGGAAAGTGCAAGAGAAAATCAAATTGTACACTCTATATTATATTACGTATGTACAAGAGTATAAAATTGGTGGATAGAAATATTTTGAGTTAGGATAGTGATAATATTTCACTCACTTCATTGTAATAAACTTACATATATAATAAATATTGGACCAAATAAACTAGGCTTAAGTCTCATCACTCAACTAAGTTACTAAAATAACATCATGCACAAATAGCCTAGCCTCAAAAGCAAGTTTTGATACAAAGAAAAAAATGGGTTATTATGAGTATTCGCTCCATTTTTTTTTATGAATCCTACACCTTATTTATATGGTCTTTATAAATTACTCATTCAATAAAATTCAACACCTTATAATTATATCTTGTTTTATGTCATGTAGAATTCTCTTGGTTCAGAATCTAGCTTTTATAAAAAAAATGGAAAATATTTCCTGGATAATAAACCTCGAAACCTAGTATGATTTTCCACAATATTGCATGGTAACAACGTTAAAAGACAAATTGTTGAGTTTTTTAGTTAATGAAGAATTTTTTAATCCCTTTACCCTTTTTCTATGTATCACCAAAAGAAAAACAGAAGTAAGTCATGTTACATCTATCTAACAAGAGATACTATTAACCCCAAATCTATAATTAATGGTAGTTGGATCCTTGGGCTACCTGATATATGTCACATAGAGTCGAAAATGTTTAATCAAAGACACTCCCCTCCCTAAACAAGGAACCAAGAAACCAATTAATGGGAATTTTGTAGATGATTACTCACATCTTGGAGGAACATGAATGAGTGGAAAATATGATGGAATTCCTTCAAACCTACCTTCAAATCCCTAGATGGATGCTTAAGATTTTATTCTCCAGTAAAATCTTCTCCTATGCAACAACAAAGAATGCACTAAGCTTAGAATAACATGGTGATTTTCAAATCCAGGCATTCAAGGCCACATGAAGGACATGTTGATATCTTTGAAAAACTTACATGTGATTCTGAATCTTTCAAATGTTCCAACTGTTCAGAAAGTTCTATATGTTTCACAATTGTGGCCTTTAGTTCCTAAAGCTGTGAAAATTCAGAAGCAATTAGCCTTGCAATAAATAAGTGAAATAGCCAAAGTTTTAATAACAAATGAAAATTTGAATCGGTTCAAACTTACTTTATTTGTCTCTTTCAACTTAGTTTCCAAGTTCTTAATATGGTTTATGGAATCATTCAAAATTTTTTCTTTTTCAAGTGTAATCTGGGGAGGTTTTTCACTTAGATGACTAGCAATTTCTTCCACATTGTCAAGGCACTCCAACATTGAAGGATAAATATCATTTTCAGCAATATCTTTCTTGGGCATATGATCTGATTTCTCCTTAGGTGTTGAATCCAAATTCCCCCTGAGATTGGTAGATTACTCTTCTCTATTTGAAACTTTTCTCCTCTCTACTTCAACAGCGATGACATGGGAAAATGCTAGACACTTCACAAGAAAAAGTCACCAATATTGCCCTTATCCAACCAAACGAACTTTTTTGATGATATTTATTCCCAACCTTGAACAACAAGGTTTCTGGAAAACAAGAAAAATAATAACATAAATTAGATATTAACAAAATATTCCATTGGAAAGGTATGATAAATCATTCATTCTTACTGAAAAGGTAAATAATGTCACTTCTAAGTTAGTGGTGAATGTTGATAAAACTGAACCCTATATTTCTTGATAATTATTTGAAATTTTGAAGAAATAATTATCCATATGTACTAATACTCTGTCCACTTATATAGATGTACAAAACGTTAAGAGGGTCATTATCCAATTAGGATCAATGGTAAAAGAGTTATAAAAGTAAGAAACAATTAAAATAAAAATATATATTTTGAAACAATCCAATAAACTTTTGGATGAGGGAACAAAGGAATTGACGACATTTGAAAGAGAATTTGGCCTTAATGAATGAAATGATAACCCATGTTGCTATTGTTACTATAGCCAAAGTAAATTTAAACATGTTATTTATAGATGAAGAAGAGGTGGTATTCAATACAAATAAAAATTCTTAAGGTAATGGAAGGAAGAGAGAAAAATAGTGCTAGAATGTGCACCTAGTATTATTTTTAAATCAAAATCCTTCAAGCCCAAAGTGGGTGGTTATTGATATAGGTCCATGTCATCAGGGTATATTAAATTCACGAAGAATACTCTGTAGATCCATCCATTTAGTCATGAACATCTTTCTCATTCTTCCAAACGCAAGAGTAATTTTTCCAACCTCTGTTCATAGATTTGAAAAAAACAACAAATCTTAAGTGATAGTCAAGGCCTTTATTTAAAAAAGATAGAAACAAAGTGTGTCATGTTTTCCAAAGTCTCTAGTCTTTGAATATCTGTGAAAATAAAAATTAGGTTGACCTCTATCATTGTATTTTAAGGGTAGAGTTTTAATGAGAACTTTTTGGATTAAACTATAATGAGGTTCCCTCTCAGGAATTCAACTCTAGCATGGGTTCCCTGTGAAATATTTCCAAACCTTATGTGACACAGTAAATGAAGACTTAGTAGCAGCAATAAATGAATCAAGAAGGTCCAATTGGATGGCTCAGACCTTAAACGCTACCTTTCTAACTTCTAGACTAAAAAGGACAGAATTGAAACATTTTCAAAATTCAAACCAATTACATTTTGCAACACAACATATAAAATCAACACATAAATTATAGCTAAGCTCGACGAATCATCGAAACATGGAAACAACTAGAAACGTGACCCCCCAAAAATGGGTACATGAGGAAAATGCCATATATAAAAAAATATGAAAAAATATAGTTATATTGTTTTTTTTAATCAATGTAGCTGACATTGTGTTGGTGAAAATATTGTCAAGGCTCTGAAAAATAAAAATATTGTAAAATCAATTTCTTTTCCATATATCACAAAATATCAACAAAATTTAAAAGAGAAAATGAGCAAAAAGAATCCCAAAAAAGTGATGCCACAACCCATTGGAAGGTGATATTTTTTTATTTCCATGTGATATTATCGTGATAATATCACCATCTAAACATCATGACATTTACTAGCAATAATATCGTCTAGTGAAAAATCAAAATTTCATGATATCATCACAATATTAGCAACACTGTTTCAAATAACACACTATCTTACAAGAAAATAATAATGATCCACAAATGATACTTTAGAAATCCAAGTTTTTATTAATTGACATAGAATTTTTCCTAATGCAAAATCTCATAAGTTGGTTGGTCTTGACCAATCCCCTACCCTCATATATGATAGAATCTAGTGGGAATGCTACAATATTGCAAACATTAAAACCCTAAAAATTGTTAAGTCCACTTAAATTCTGAATGAGATATGAACTAATTTCTCCATATGAAGTCCAATGAGGTTGGAACTACTCTCTAATGCCTTGAAACAATTAATGATAATGTTAAACATTTCAGTAAATGGATAGAAAGGTAAATAAGGTGAATGCCAAATTTTAATGGATAGAAAAGGTCAAGAAAAAAGGAGAATGTCAACTTTTAATATAACCATTAATTATGAAGGTAACAAACCCCTAAAATCTTGATCTCTTATCCCTTATCCCTGTGGGCCCAGAAACTTCCAAAATTTTGCTCAAAATGTCATTAAAAATGACAAAAATACATTGGAAAAACCATACAATATGGATGGTGGAATTCCTAAGATGTTTCCCATGAGTTTTGACATTTTGAGGCTTTTTGGGTACTATGACATGGCCAAGCTAGGCATTTCCTGCAAAAATTGGAATTACAGCTAACATACCCTAATAGATACTTCCCAAACATGTCTCTCACATGAAATCATTGTCTATCAAAGACAAACAATTATTGGACTAAATAATTATAGCTCGAGAACTAGTCATTCTCCCCACATTAGCACAAGATGAAAAATTCTAATAAAATTATATACAGCCAAAAATTTAGACCAAATTAACTTGATTGTGTGTTAAAAGATTCCTATAATAGTTTGGCTATGATTACATCCTCTTCAAATTTCTTCTGAAGTAACAAGGGAATCAAATATGGAGGAATCTTGGGGCCTTATCCCTTCATTCTTGTGGCATGAGCCTCACTAGATCTATCTTGAAGTCCATAAAATCCCAATGTTTCACAAATATGAAAGTGCTATTGACCCAGTCTGACACCATCCGTCATATATGGCACTTCTCTTCAAGGTTTAGCGACACTAAATAAAGACAAAAATTTTAGCACAATTTTAAATGAGTACCAAAATGCTTCAACCCATGTCACCAATTCTTTTTTTAATTTTCTTCCATATATCCCCACTTCTCTAATAGAAAATATGTCACAAAATTTCACTTCAAAATAGGTCAAATCAAAATTACTTACCTAGGCCACTCCCTCATTAATTGAGGTCATAAAACTAGGAACTAGTCAAAAGTCATCAATAAACAAAAAGACAAGCTCCATTCAAGTCCAATCGATGGCTTGCTAAGGGAAATACACTCCTAATCAAGAAAATCATGCAAGAACTACCAGTGTAGAACTACTTACTAGTCCTTTCCCCATAGACAACAATATAAGACATGAAAAAGTCTTTGCGATGGTATGAACACAAAGCAAAAGGGAATCTCTTAGCTTTGGGAATATTATTACATCTCGCAAAGCCAACTATAGTTGAGATGTTAAGAGAAAAGGACCATGGGTTACAATCCTCTCAAAAATATAAATCTCCAACCTTCACCCTGATGATAAAGGAAGACTTTCACAAGCACACAAGGTAAATGTAGAGCAATTTGACATATGCCTCCAAATAAATACATCGCCAACTAATTTGCAAAGGCAAACCAATCTAGCTTGTTTCTAGGAAGATTCAATGGCTCAAGGAACTCTCTTGCAAATATTAAACACCAAAGACTAGCAAA
This sequence comes from Pinus albicaulis, assembly GCA_034641835.2. Lineage (NCBI taxonomy): Eukaryota > Viridiplantae > Streptophyta > Pinopsida > Pinales > Pinaceae > Pinus > Pinus albicaulis. The sequence continues at coordinate 57,571,354 of CM076571.1, forward strand.
GAGATGGAAAATAACAAAGAACTATATAAAATGGTGATACTTAGCTAGAAGAATAAATCTCGCCATAGAGATGACCAATACCTACAATTATGGAAAAGAGAAACAAAATCAAAACCACCTTACCATACATAGTTCAAAATGGTTTTTCTAGTTTGGTAGAAAAACACAGCCCAACAAAAAACGATAAAGTGGAAGAGATAGTAGGATTTGGACCCAAAAAGCTATGTTCCTTTACATGATTGCCAAATGAAAATCCCTACATAGGAGTATCTAAGCAAAAATATATGTATACATTAGCCTATGCCTTATGAATAGATGAGGAAGAAAATAATATGCCAATTGCTTCTCACATATTCAGTTTCCAAATTGTGAAAAGATTTAGGGCAGAGAAATATAGAAAGCCAATGGGTGAAAATCTCGATATATCACTAAGGAAAAGTGACAAGAAATCTTCACAAAGTTTGATAAAAAGTTGAAGAAGCACTGCAACCCTTGGGCAAAAGGATCATAGACCCCAAGATATATATTTCAATCAATGATTGCAAAATTTCGTAAGAAAAGTAAAAGTTGAAACACTTGTCTAAACTCAGCAACCACGAAGAAATTTCATAAAAATGCAAACAAGATCACAATTTCCTTTGAGCTATAACAAATTCACAAGAATGAGGTTGAATTAAATGTGGCCCTACAACAATTAAATAGGGCAACCCATAGAGGGATGAGGTTTCTCTATAAAAACCCTCGAGAGGACTTTGGTGAGTTTGTAGATGTATTAATTCAAGAAGAAAATCTTAACTGAGATAAGCCTTATGATGTTCAACACATGTCCCTATTCCAAAAAATATAATAGTGTCCAAGAATACACTAATAAGTTCCATATCTTTAATTCAAAGAAAAACTATTCACATATCTAGTGCAAAATATCTACGCCTGAAATCTAAGACCAAAAATCCAAATTCAGGTTAGAATGTTTGAACTCAATTCTTTAGACAAAGCACTTATTGTAGATAGAAGTGAATGGTGATATTGATGATATAAAGTGGAAATATATACATATGATTAATGGGCCAAGGAGGAACGAAACCCCCCTGAAATATCACAACATAAAAATCCTAGCCATCAATGTGTCAAAAAAACAAAATCCCTCACCTTCAAACCCTTGTCATTAATTCACAATGGATATCAATACTTAAGTCATCCTCCACTGAAAGAGGTCCACAAGTTTTTTTTGACGAGTGACTGGCATAAAAGTTTCTTTTGAATATGGGTCCATGATTGAGTCATTTTCTGAATTCGCTCCCAGGCTCCTGCGATAAAACTAGCTCCATCGGCTTAAGTTCTAAATTTCTGTGGTTAATTCAAAACGCTCCAGCAAGAAATTTAGTTAATACTCTGTATTAAATTCAAACCGCTCAGGCTTGAAGTGTTGTTATGGTAGTGGGTTACCCTCTTCGAGCTTCGATCTGGAAGTTAGCTCCTCGGATTAGATTCATGGGGGAGGTCTGTCCCGATGGATTAGATAGTGGTAATCTCCTTATTCCTTCCCAGGTTCCCAATAGACTCCTAAATGTGGTCAGTGGATATGAGATCCAGATCGAGGGTGCTCGTCCAGAAACAACACCTATTTCTCAGTACAACCACAACAGTATTCAAAGAAAAAACTAACAAAAATTTCCTTATAGCCGAAAAATCCGCAATTCCCACGAGAATAATATTTGAATTTAGAGAAAGCAATACCAACCTTGGGGTAATTGGTGAGAACCCTGGCAATGAGCCAAAATGAGCCCGAGTCCCAACGCAATTAATGATATGAAAAGGAATTGCACATCAAATTGATTATCGACCTTCGAAGAGGGCTGCCATCTGGAAGAGCAAATCAAGGTTAGTGATGTGACGGTTGTCGAGGAATATGGAGTTGACGAGTGGTTCCCAGAGCCTGTTCTGTGCACTCGTAAATGTTGACTTTCCACTCCCTCTTGACCCTATTAATCCCACCACCATCCCCTTCCATATGTCCACTGTCACCCTCCTCCGTCATGATCTTTCGTTGGAGATCACCATTGCCCGCAACCCTCTCACCCCTCCCCCTCTAGGTCATTTTCATCGATGCTGCACAACAGTTGCTTCTGATCTCCCAACTCTTTGAAACCCCAAACCAAAAGATAATGATGATTATGGTTAACTTTTACTGAGACCAAACATTGGTCTATCAGACCTATAATTTTCTTAATTCTTAATTTGTCTGGCTTCTCGCCTTTCTTGGCGAGATTGGTGTTGTAGCTTTCTTTTTCTTCTCTATGGTCTTCCAACTTCCTTTGTCTTGCAGCTCCTTCATCTCTTTGGTTCCTTGGGATACTGGTGTATTATCTTTGGGTTTTGGGAGATCTGCTTTGCTGCTGAATGATTCCTTTTGCGCAGTATTCGAATCCTCATAATTGTTGAAGCTTGAGGAGATATCGAGTTCATTTTTTTGTTGTTGGGCCGGGCTTTCTCCCTGCTTGTCTCGAGGGTTGTTTACTTCTTGCTTAATTTCTTGTGATTCAGAGTTTTTTGGAGAGTACTCTTCGTTGATAGTCTAATGTTCCTTTTGTGCTCCTTCCCACCATGTAGATCTATGGTGATTCTTTCTAGCATAATTTTTCTGAGAGACTTTTGGGAAATTTTTCGCTAGATGGCCTGTCTCAAAGCATGATTGACATTTGAAGAGGACACTTTCATAGTCAAATTTCTGGTTCCATACATAGAAGCGTAAAAAAAGGCGGAATGGTTACCATTGAGTTCCATTGATCAATCGATGTGCCACAAAAGAAAAATGAGAATATTAGTTGCTTCTCAAAATCTATTGAAGGAGAAATTTGAGGTAAAATAGTGGAAGAGTGTTTTCTATTGGGGGCTCACTGTTTGGGGATGCATCGATATGAAGTCCTGCAAAGAGGGTGATTACATCCATGATCAGGAATGGGTTTGATAGAGATATATTTTTGGGTAATATTGTGCTATATGTATGCTAAATCTACGGGTTTGGACAAAGAGTTTTCCGGCCAAAATAGTGTTCAATTTTTAGTTAAATTTACGGTTTTTGACAATAAGAGTCTCCTGGAAAAAATATCTTTAACTTTTTAGTTTTTTTTTGGGGTTAGGTTTACTTATTTTTTGGGGCAGGGAATCTAATTTTCAATTGTTTTTTTAATATTTGGATTTTCAATAATTAATCCAATTCTTATATAAAAAAAATAAAAATATTTAATGAATTAAAAATGATTTTAGATTAAGTTTTTAAATTAAAATTAATTTTATTATTTATCAAGAAAATCAAAGTGGTCCTTGGATAGAGTATATTGCCTATATTGTTTAATGTTCATGCATTTGAAGGATATTTCTAATTGTGTTTAGTGCTTAAGTTAATGTAATAGAATGAATAATGATTAACCTTCTAGGAGCACAAGAGGCCATAATTATGTGACATTAGTGATGAGAAATGTTAATAGAATATGCCAAAAGGGATCAAATAATATGCAAATGAATCAAAAGGTTAGGCATCCTTACTCATCTACAATGTCATGATATTCCTATAAAATATAACAAAGGTATTGACATCTCCACACATACATATAACAAAAGGAAATGAAAAAGATGAGGGAAAATATAAATCTAACTAGGATATAAAATATATCTTTAGTATTTTGTAGAAGGATATCAATCTCACACCTCACAGACATAATTGAACCCTTCCTTTGAGGTGATAATTTAAGGAGAGGATCAAACAAAGTGTGAAGAAAGTATGATTCTCAACACTTAGAGAAGCATGTGAGTGCAACATGTTACAATAGGCTTGAATATATTCCTTTCATTTCTTACATATTTTCTCAATAGAATGCAGCTCATTGCTATAGGTTGGGTATCTATGAAAACCATCATAGAGTGTCTCACTACGATATACCACCAAATGTTTATGTCATGTGGGAACTACATCAACGACATGAGAAATTGTCTCATAAGGTCCCTTTTTTGTAGGCATTCATCGACAAAAGCTACTTCCCTGATGGGATAGAAGTGAAAACTGATAAGTGCAATGGTAGGAATAATGGCGTTAGAAATAATTTTTCCATAAGTAAGAGAACCATAAATAGGCTCATGAACACCATCAATATCTATTGGAGGTGCTACAGTCAAAGCAATAAATAATACAAAAGTGATGGTAGATAGGATATGGATCATCAAGATGTTGAACCATCCAATGTAAAGATGGTTTTCAGTGCTAGTGATCAGTCACATAAAAAACCTTATAAATTTGTGCTTTATGATACCCCTGGGATTCAATAAGTAATCCAAAATGAGAGTATTTTTTTCTAAGGTGATTGGTTCCATATCAACAACCCTTTCGTTTAGCCTAAAATTTTTAATAAAGCTATAGTGATATCCTTTCGCATCCTTAAATTGTAGCACCCCAAGGCATCTATTTTCCATCATGTATGCCAATTCAAGTAAAGCCATACATATCATAAATCAATACATATAGTATAATATCATAACAATATCTACTAAAACAAAAATTATTAGAATAGGCCAAAAATGACCCAACGGTATCAAATTATCATCATGAAAGAGAAAAGTAATAGAAAAATATATTGCAAATGCAAGAAAGTGCTTGTAAGGCTTCAAATAAAACTAAGGTAGTGATGTTAACATACCAAGATCATAGGAATTCCCTAACCTTTTTCCCATTAGATTGGATAGCATTACAATGATGAAAACAAACACTGATTCTCTTGCTATTGCATTTTCAAGTAATGTTTTCCTAGTTCTAGAAGGGTGATACACCAAAACACCTTTTGGAGGACTGAGGAACGTTCACTTCCCAAAAAAATTAGGCCTTGTAATAGAATAATAATCATCTCATCAAGTTCCTATTTAACCTATTCTAACCCTCCAATTGAGTCAAAGGTTACATCAATATCATCTATGTTTATAACATCACAATCTATTGCAACCTGTAAGAGAAAGGAATCACAATCCAAAATACACGGTTTAACAATAAAACTAGAATAAAACAAAATATATGGTGACTAGAAAAATACCATATATGTAATAACATTGGGATGTGTAGAAAAAAAAATATTGATAAGTCTACATGGAGAAAAAAATGATTCAACCTTACAAATGTATCTCATCCATACATAGCATGCAATGTTGGAATGGGAGCAACAATTTGGATTCACACATTTACAAACATGTAGTACTTTTTAAGTAGTCGTATTTTTGTTCCTAAACTAAATTACTCATTCATATTAGTCATTTTTAGCTTCATTACTTATTATATAGTCATATATTTTAACCTGAGACTAAATTAGTCATTTATGTTAGTATTTTTTGGTTGGATCACTTAATATTTCTCATTTTTGGTAGTATTTCACTTGGAAACATTGTGGTGACTAACATTTTTAGTCACCTGGTCACTAATTTCATCATTTTTACTAGTGTAATATTAATCTCGAGGGTTTATAATGTTAGTCCCTTAGGTTAAATTATCTATAGAGTTTATAATATTCATAATCCAATGGTTTTATTTATTCCTTGGGTTTATAATATTAATCCCCTTGTATTATTATTAATAATAATAAATTTGGATTTAGCAGACCCTCCTAATTCTCCATCTGTTTCATATATTAATCCCTTACATTTCTTATATTAATCCCTAGGGTTTATAATATCGATCCCTTGGGTTTATTAATCCCTTGGATTTATATTATTAATCTCTTCAGATTTTATTATTATTATTATTTGACATCGTTAATAATAATAATAATAATGTGGATTTAGTAGACCCTTCCAATTCTCCATCTATTTCTAATATTAATCCCTAGGATTTATAATATGAATCTCTCAATTTATTAATATTATTAATTATTATTACTAATTACTAATAATAGTTCATTATGAGCCCTAGGTGAGTTTGTCAGCTGATTGCTCCATCCCTCGTCTGCCACACAATGATGGAACAAATTTCTGAAAAAATTTGAAGGCAGAGGGAGATATCCATGTTTGTTGATTGGAAGGTGGCTCCTTGTTTCTGTAGTTCTAAGGTGATATGAAACGATTATATTAGGTGCACACATTCCTTATCTTTTTTTTTTTTTAATACATATTTACTGCTCATATATTTGGTTAGAAGTATGAATAATTCACTACATCTACCAAATATTGTCAAAGGTAGACCTATCACAGTTACTCTACAGAGCCCTTATGAGTATATAGAGTCTTTAGAGAAACGTAGAGAAGAAAAAGAAGTCAAGCTACAAATAGAGTTAGAAGCCATGCTGGAAAATAAATTTACATCTCTTGAAGACAAGATCCAAAAACAAATAGAAAATAAAATAAAACTATTTGAGAATAAAATGGAGACAATGGAGATTAGATTATAGGTAATAGAAAAAAAAAGCCAAGATACAAACTAATCATCCCAAAAAGGAGTTTCTGATACTTTAGAAAGTCTTAAAATGAAGGACATGATTAAAGAACTAGAAGAAAAAATTAATAACAATGTCACCCTAAATAGTGTGGCAGGTAAATTATATATCGAACCCATTAAAGAAGAAATGGAAAAATTGATAGAATTAGACCATGAGCGTAAAAAAAGGGCCCTTGAACCTTATAATATTTGGTTTGAAAGAGGAGGTAGATGAGGATACTTTAGCCATAGCCTAGACATAATTACATAATAGATTACAAATTGAAACAATGTGTCTCACAGAAGCAACAAGGTTGGGGAAAATAACTAAGAATAAAGGAAGGCTAATCTGGATAAAGGTGAGCTCTACTGACCATAAGTATTACATACTTAATAAAACCTCCAGTCTAAAAGGAACATGAATATTTATAAATGAAGATCTCATTCCAAAAGATCAAGAAGAATTAAGAAAGGAGGTTCAAAAGGTAAAAGACGCTAGGAAGGAAGGAAAATGGGCAATAATCAGAAATGGAAAAGCCGTTATTCGAGATAGAAACCAAAAAGATAGTAATAAAAAGGAATTCAACGTGCTCCGGATTCTTTCTTGGAACTATCAGGGCTTTCCATGGAAAAAATACCCCAAGCTAAGTTGGATCTCGAATGAAGCTGATATTATATTTCTAGTTGAAACTTGGAAGCACGAAGAATCTAAGGTCCCTAACATAGAGGGCTTTGTACTATGGTCAATCTAGAACAAGCGATCCTACCGTAGAGGAATTGGGGGTATAACTTGTTACATTAGGAAGAACATCTCCCCCCATGCTAGGCATTATAAAAAAAACCCTTACAACCAATATATTTTGATAGAGATCACTGACATTAACGATAAAAAAATCTACATAGAAATTTGTTGTTTTTCCCCTATCAATTTTAACTTCTATAAGAAAAAAAAAATTAGATAAAAATGGACCTTACAATGGTTTAGAGAATGATATTTATAGCCTAAGGAATTAAGGTAATATCCTTTTAATGGGTGACTTTATTGCTTGAACTTCAAGCAACACATCTATTCTTCTAAGCAATTATTCCAACCCTAATCCTCTTTTGTTAGATGAAGACCTTACTCTAGCTATCTAGTACAAAAGAAGCTCTAAATATCTAGGGGAATGTTTTTTTGGGTCTGATCTAGTCAAGCTCTACAGTTCTCAAGATCTCATAATTTGTAACGATATAAAGAAGTGGCCTAATTCTAGCCAGATGACCTGTATCCATGGACTTGGTAGGAGTGCGGTAGACTATGTTATTTCAGACATCCCTTTATACAATGAAATAATAAATTTTGACATCTTAAACGACCACGAGCCTGACTTAGATCATAGACCTTTAATTGTATCTCTCAATTTTTTCATGCATAGAGATCCCATAGAAGATAATACTTGTAGCCAAAATAACTTAATCTTTGATAGAAATAAAAATGATATCTTTCTAAATGAATTAAAAAACAATTTTCTCTCTTTATCTAGTATAGACAACATAGAAGAGCTCTATCATAATTTTACTAGAACCCTCTCATATTCTGTTAACAAGTTCTCAATTGAAGTTTTAAGTAATAAAAGAAATAGAAAAATCAACCCTTGGTATGATAAATATTTTAAAAGTGCGAGGATAGAATTCAAGGAAGTTGTTGATGAGTCTCTTAAAATTAGCAAGATAAAAATATACAAAGCCCTAATTAAAAGGAAAAAAATGTAGTATATTCATAAAAGACATGAAAAACTCTTACACCTCTCTGTTGAAGAGGTAAATCCCCTCTGCGGACAGAGGCGATCCCTACTAGCCCAGACCGGGTCTAGCAACAATCGTCACACACTATGATGCAGGTTCCTAATTGCAAATAAACCAAATTGCGATAAGGCTTACATTGAATCCAACACTGTTGTTTGTAGAGAAGGTAGTGCTCCTGTTCCCTTGCTCCAGAAGATCAAAATCCTCACGCTCGCTGCGATCAAACACCTGCACACACAAGAAACACGACAAACACAAGCGTAAAACCCGATATATGCAATTATGTATCAGTCAGAGAGGACACAACTCATGATCATAATGGACAATACGAGTGGAACCATAACCAATAGTCGCTTATCATTAATTCATACAAAGGAAAATACAATCTGACTCTGACGCTGAACCTTCCTTTGGCGGTTCATCAGTGGAATACGTTTCGGTAAAGCTCATCGGGAATGGGGACAAGCCTCTGTCTTCGATCGTCAATCTCCTTGCTACTGATTTGGCTCTATGAGGACTATTGCAACATTCTTTAGGCTATGAAAGCTCTTGGAGACTAGCTTGAAAAGGAAAATGGCAAGCTTATATAGATGGTGGAAGGGGAGTTGGGATCCCTACAATCATGGGATTGGCCCTATCCTCAAGGAAGCTTCCATGAGAGGTGGAAAACCACTTCCTCTACATGAAGATCCAGAGCCAAACGTCCCAACTCAATTTAGAGACCAGTTCAGGAGTTGGTTGGAGTCAATCTTCTGCCATTTATTTTTAAAAAACACTCCTTCTTAAGCCTGGCGCGAGTGCGACTCTGGGAAAGAGCGCCAATTGGCGCGCCCTCTTTGAAGGATTTCCCCCATTGGCGTGGGTACTGAATTGGCTGCCCGCGCCAATACCAAAAAGGTTGTTTTTAGGGTTTTTTACAAGGAGTTGTCTTCAGGGCAATGAAAGTACATGTTCAGGGGAATGCCATGAAAGTGTTTTCAAGTTGTGTCACTACTCACAGGTCATGGAAAGAGCCCTCCAATGTGCGGGACGGGGAATTGCAGGGACAGTGACAAATTGCTGTGTAACAGATGCCCCCTAAAGCATGAGGCCCGAAAGAGAGAGAGGGGTGAAATGCTTTACGAGAACGTGTCCAACTGAAAACACCGTCGTCGGAAAACCTGCGTAGAGAAGTACAACTGATATCTCAGATACATGATATATATGTGGTATGGGCGCAGCCATCCATAACAGAGTATACAATAATCTAGATCCGAGGTATGGATGCAGCCATCTAGTGAGGATCGATAAATAGACTCAGGTATGGTCGCAGCCATCCAGTGAATGAGTCATGTAAACAATCATAATAATCCACAAAATTGCAGCTTGGATTCCAATAGAAAAAATCCAGGGTCTTGCACTCCATCTCGACCCGAACAAAGTACAAGTTCAAGCACGCGAGTAAGTGAGCTAAAGTCAAACATGCGAGAACATCGCCCGATTACTAGCCAATGATGAAAGCTGTTAACAGACGCGAGAGGTACCACCAATAATGACAATGGTCCTCAAGGTACTATAGGTACAACCTACGGCATGTGAATCAATGAGCTGGTGTCGAACACCCGTAGAATCACTCGATCAGAGGCCAGTGATGAAAACGTCACGTCGAACGTGAAGAACCTGCCATTGAGGCATGCAGGCTCCAAGGTACCAGAAGGGAGTCTCTAGATCAACTTCCTAGATAATGAGCTGAAGTCGAAAGGAAGTGACCTTGATCGAAGGTGGGCCATAGTGTTTCCCACATCATCGACACGAGACAGAGGAACATAATGTCTTTGTGAATCAAGATCAGATGAGAATCACAAGAAGGTTGAAACTTGCAGAGGTCAAATTCTCTTGAACATATCGGTGACACAACAGTGGATTTGGCAGTATTTGACATCAAAAGATCAGAGGTCATGATGATGAGGCAAAGAGCAGATGAGAGGTCAAAAGGGATCACCCAAACCCATGGAGGCAAGTGAAAAATGAGATGAGATGTCCCCAACCCGACACGAATACAGACAAGTGCCATGTTCAAGAGCGACATACTGCCGACACGACAATGATTTTGGTTCCATTTTTCCCCACCATTTCTGGTGAGTACCCCAATTATTTTTGAAAACAAGCTTGAAGGGGATAGCATATGCTTATAATATAAGTTCGTCCTTCGGACGAATCCATCCTAGTGCATTTAACGAGCCCTAGGAAGGAGAAACTCGAATAACGTCATTACGAATGAATCCAATGTCATCAGGGTTTAACGAGTTTGACAAAGGAAGAACTCGACGTCTTTTCATGTTTAGAGAGTTTGAAAAGACAGCGGAAAAGTAAACTCCAACGGTCCCTTTTCATAAATAGTTCCTCAGACCCGAAAAGGTAGAAAACTATATCTGAGAAAGCCTCCTAGTCGTGATAGGCTAGGGTATTCCTTTTTCGTAAATAATCTATCCCAGCCCGAAAAAGGGGTAAACATATACTGGGTAGATGTCGTTTCGTAACCACTTTAACGAGATCGAAACGACAAGGGACTCAACAATATTTTCATGTTTAGAGAGTCAGAAAAGCGCTGAAATATGACTCCAAAATGAATTTTTCGTGTTTTTACCGAGTCTAAAAAAGTATAAAATACAACTCGTATCACTGTCGAAGTGGCTTAAAAACCTATCGCTGCACATAAAGCAAGTGTAAAATCCATTTTTTGACAAAATATATTAAAATATTGAGAAAAAATGACTTTTAAAACCTAATTTTCATTTCAAAAGTTATAAATAGGCCATAAGTGGTAAAAACAAATTTACTTTTACTTTTTACCTTGTTGGAGAGCAACAGTGGTCTTTTTGTGTGCGAACTTCTGACGGCGATTGCGATTGAGATTGATTCGAGACACCATTCAGATCCTCGTTTGTTTCAGGTAAGAGATGCTCCCTTAAGCTCTGTTTTGATCTATTTTTTATGAGTTTCCATTGCACAGTCGATCTCTGGAGGAGACATTTTAAAATTTTTAGGGCTCTGCCATTGGCGCGGGTATCGGGCACGGACCCGTGCCAGTGGGCTTTTGCTCACAAAGGGGTCACGCCAATGGCGCGACATAATTTATTTTTTAAATTTCTACATAGTGAGCCATCCATATGGATTTTCAAGCATGACAGAGATATAACAAGTGTTTTTGATCATGTTGATGCAGGTAATCCAAGCACAATGATTATTGAATGGAAGGAAAGGGAACATGGAGAGGAAGATGAAATGGCTATGGAAAACGAAGCCTACATGAATGCACTCAAAAACTGTGGACTCAAAAAATTCTTCCTGACTCCATGCTTACGAGCTCAACCTGAGCTACTACAGTACTTGGTCAGCATATGGGATGAACATGAGGAAGTATTTAAACTTCGGGATCAAGTGCTAGCACTTGAGGTTTCTGACGTCTATTTCATCACCGGGTTGTCGCGCAGAGGCCCAGTACCCATTCTGATGGGTAGCAGACCTTCCGGAGAAAATATGGAACAAGTAATGGCAAGGGTGTGCCTAGGGGCATGAACCGGATCGGGAAGCGGGAAGGTGGATATCCATACTGTCCGCGATCTAGCACTCAGAGTAGTGCTACATACCATTACACGGGTCGCAGGATCGCAAGCACTGCATGAGGCGACCAAGGCCCAAATCATACTAGACTCCGAGTATATGAGCCCCACATTGTTTGATTGGGCCACTGCAGTGATGATCAATATCAAGAGGTAGCTGACAAGATGCAAGCAAGTCAAACTAAAGCAGTTTGGCTATGGTTCCATTTTGGTGTTTTTCATCCTGGAACGACTACCCATTTTCCAGGGCCAAGGGGCCATAGTTGCCGAGCTGGTACCGAGAGAGCCGAGGATGGCTCACTGGGCAGCAATTATGCCCAGGTCAGGAGGAGGCCAACAGATGTCTTGGAGGCCTGAGTTCTTTGGGTGGTTATGGCGACAACTGATCGTGGTCGAGGACTGGCCCTATGTTGGGACCGATTTCACCGGAGATCTCGATCTTCCACTCCCGGAGGGGGAGGACTGGGATGAGGAGTTGGGTATGATACTCTTTTTTATTTTTGTGTATTTATGATTTTTTTGGTAATGCATGTCCATTCTAATAAAAATTTTATGTGTATGCAGATGTCGGCCCAGAGAGGCCCGCGGGCATGTCACCCATTGCGCGGAGAACCCATGTTGCACATGACCCTCAGGCTAAGGGTGGCGAAGGAGGCGAACTGATTCAGAACCTGGAGGGTATTTCCCGAGGGATCCCAGACTATGCACGACTAGTAGATGTTCCGCTAGCATACCAGCGACACACTGTGGGGGTGCCTGGTCGCCTCCACCGACTACTGAGGCGTTTAGTGCGCGCGGTGACTTGTTACCATGAGAACCATGCAGATTAGATATCTTAGGGATTTTCATGCATATTTTTGAGAGACATGCCATCTCTGGCTGTATTAAGACGAACATGTATATTTTTTATTTTATGTGATGCACACTGTGCAAACATTTCGACACACACACACACACACACACACACACACACATATATATATACATATTTTTATCACTCAGATTTTCCTTGAAGTTGTGGAAAAGGAAAGTAAATTCGAGGTAACCACAAACCAACCTTCAGATACAGAATCTAGCCAATCTGTATCCAGAGAGGGCTCTCTCTTTAAAATTTAGCTTTGTTCTTAGAAAATATTAGGCTATTTATAAGTCCAAGAGTTTTGTTTGAATTTAAATGGTGGAATCCAACAACTAAGGGCAAGATTGAGTATTTCAGGCCATTGGGCTATGGAGTCGAAAGGATGGCTTTACTGGATTAAATTTTTACACTAAAGATGGCTTTGCAGGGCAAGATAGCCAAAACAAAGAACAATTTTGGACATTAAAGTGAATGGAATGCATTTTTTAAATGGATGAAAGGCAATTAAGAATCTTTCAACATGTTTAAATGAGAGAAAGTGAGTGATTACCAATAAAGAGCAATTAAGAATTCTTTACTAAGTAATCAAATGCTTAAACCAGAGAAACAAGAGCAATTAAGAATTCATTGTTTATAACCAGTTTAGAAGAAAACATTTAGAATAATAACAATTGAAATCAGAGTACACTTAAGCAATTTCTGATTTAATCCTCTTTGTTAATTATTCAGAAATGAAACACAGTGATGTAGTAAACATATATAAAACTTAAAACACATGGTAGAAATGACTTATTGAACTGTAGTCTGACACATGAATCCTGCAAAAAGTCTTGAGCTTCAAATCATCATACAGCAAGCCACAAAGAAATTTCTCCAAAAGCACTTTATTCCAAAAATCAATTTTACAGAAAAGTAGAAGAATCCACCCTCAATACTTCCAAGAGTGAAGTATTTATACAAATTCTAAACTAAAATATCTTGAAAAAATATCAAGATTAGTTCACAAATCTCTCCAACTATTTTACATAAATAGAACTTAATTAAAGGACACTCAAACTAATGCATCTATTTGGCACTATTTTGTATGGATAGGTGATGAAAAAGAGGATAATTCAAATTTTATCCAACTCTTAGTTGATGATGAGGCATCCAAGTCACTAACTACTTCCTTTCTTTGTGCAATTCTGCTCGAACAATTCTGCAAATTTGGGGTCCAATGAGACCTTTTTATTTCTCAATCCGTAATATATATGTAAAGAGTGAAAGAGGTTATTGTATATTAATATGTTGGTGAGATAAACCTCTTTCTGTTTCCCCAAATTCCTCTCCAGCTGTGCAAAAACGGCTCTGCAAAAATATGTGTAAAACAGAGTTTTACAGAGTTTGAAAAATAGCCTCTAAATATGTGCATGTATCTCTCATTATGAAATCACTGTTCAAAAAGTGAGATAGGTTTTTGTAGATATGTCTCTTAGGAACAAAAAGTCCTTCAGTTTTGTATGATGTATTTTTGAGTTACCAAAATATTCTCTGCAAAATGATGACTTAACTGGTATTTTCTGCAAAAAGTGCTTTCCATCATTGTTTAATATTTCCAAAACCATAATATCTGTTAGAAAAGTGAGAGAGGTTTTTGTAGAAAGTCCTCTTAAGAACATAAACTTCCTTCAGTGTTTAAAAATTCATCTTGGATTGATCACAATAGTTTCTGCAAAACAATGACTAAAACATTAAATTTCTGCAAAAATGTTCCTTCTTGTTGTGTTTTTCATCTTTTCACTTTTTTGTTTTTTTAACTGTTTTACTTTCACTTTAGATAAAATTCAATGTTGGTGAAAGTATTTTCATATATTTTTACCATTTTACTTCCTCTATAATTACTTTTACTGTTTTAACTTTGACTGCTCTGTAACTTCATTTTAACTTTCACTCTGACTTTTACTTGATACACTTTAACCACTAATACTCTTTAACTGTTCTTTACTGTGTCCTTTTACCTTCAATGTGTAGTTTAGGTTTTTAATGTCTGTTTCAACAGTAAATTGTTTAATATCATGTTTCCTTTGCTTGTATTTCAACTGTATGCTTTATCTTCCATCTCTGTTTGAATAGTTTTGATAACACTTTTAGAGTAAACAAGTCTTATGACTAGTATTAAGACTGTTTATCCAAGGATGTGGTCTTCTGATCACCTGTAAAGCAAAACAAATTGTTAAGAAAGCATTGGTTTGCAGGGGAGGTCAAAAAGGTTTCATTTGATTTTGAGAGGTCTGTGGAGTGAATCTAGAATGATTTTTGGGAGGTAAACCATGCTCGAATTGGTTAACAGAGGTTTCAGGTAGCGCAACTGGGTTACAAAGGGTTTTACTGAATGGGAGTCTGGTCGTTCACTGCGAATGAAAAAATGAAAAACACGGGCTTATTTTTTTTTATTCACAAAGTCAATGGGTGGCGGAATTTTTTATTATTTTATTGGATGACGTCAGCATTGTACAGTGGATATGTCACGAGCGGAAAGGTGGTAAGCGGTTTCTATCGCACCACTTATGAGGAAGGCGGTTTTAGGTGGACGGGTAGTGATGCAATACAACGACTGACACGTAGCACGACACTGTTCGAAAACCGCTCGGCCATCGCGCGTTATCTTTCGTACGCTGATGGCCAGCGAAATGGATGAGGGTCGTAGATCTTTGACGGGGCGATCAGACGGTCGACGGGACAGGGAGATGGCGGAGTTTTAATGACGCGGGCCCAATGTAATTATTCGTTAAATAAACTCATCGGGCGGGATCTGATTGGCGGGTTGGTTTTATTAATTAATCGTGAGGATTAATTAATCTCTTTTGTATGGTCGGAGATGAAAAATGCGTGGGGATGGATTATTTTCAAAGTTTGATTTTAATTAAACTTTGGGTTTATTTTTTGTTTTAAACATATATACATGTGTTTAAACGTTTTTTATATATTTTATTATATGATAATTAAATCAATGTGATTTTCTTACCATAGGGGGCAGGAATAGAATTAATGTTGTATTTTAGCCAAAAGGGGGTATATTGTGGGTTTTTGATTTGAATAAATAGGAGTTAAATACTTTTGGCTAAAATAGTTATAATACATGGGTTTTGGGGATATTATTATAAAAGGAATTATATATAATAGGACAAGGTCATTTTTTATGTGAATTAATACATAAGTTAGAATTAATATGACCAAAGGATAATGTAAACTAAAAATACTTAAATTAACCAAGAAAGTGAAGATTCAAAAGTAAATGGCATTATTATACTTTCATCACTTAGACTTAGAAATAAAAAGTGATTTTGAGGGCTTTTCATGAAATATTGAAGGATTTTCTTAAGTAAAATGAAATTTTACTTAGGAAAAGATTTTGAGAGGTGAATGAATGTGATAATGGATGATTTCAAGTACTTAGGTTTTTCAATTATTGGGCCAAGGGTCCGGTCCCTCCAAAAGTCAAGGAGATGCCTTGAGCCCCTTTAATCTTTAAATACCTTATTGCTTAGGGGAATTAGTAAAATTTTTAAGGAAAATGAGAGGGAAAGTTAATAATTTGACTTTGCTCTGTTGTGAACTTTTCCAATGTAGTATCTGCCTTTGTACTTGTGATGAAAGTAAAATTGAACACATTTAGAACCATCATTCATCACATGTAATTCTGCAACAACATCTACCTACCCTATCTACTTTACTCTACCATTTCTTCTTCTTTATTAGGGTGCACTTAGACTGATAAACCCTTTTCAATCTTCTTTTTATTTTACATATGGAAATCTATCTAATTCTAACCTTATTACATCCAAGGGCTCAGATCAAACTGTTGAGCTCCTTTTATTAACTCTACCTATCTACTTATCTGCCAAGATTAAACTGTTTGGTCAGATTTTTTTTCTCTATTCTACAACATGAAATTGAAAAATGAATGAATCAAGTTTAAACAGTTTGACTCTTCATAAATTCTGGCAAAATTTTGACAAGCTACACACAATTTTGTTTATTACAAAAAATGAAATAGTAGTGGCATTTAGACTTGCACACTTTCCTGGTCTATTTTTGTTTGGGGTTCATTTCTTTCACTTTTTTGACCATTTTATTCTTTTTACCCTTTGATTTTTCTTTTAGGGTATACCCTCTTTACAATTTATAAATTTTTTGATTTTTTGATTTTTTTTGAAAATATGGAACACCTTTGCAACAAGAAAAAAGTTTGAACATATTGCATAGTTCATCAAGTCAATCATGAAAAATGACACCTATTGGTATAGGAGTCTAACACATATGACTATTTATGGATGGATCTTTTACATGTGATGATGTTTTTTATATGCCATGCAAATTTCTAATACAATGTAATCTAATGTATCAGTTGCATAACAAACAACCCAATAAAAAAGTTCACGAAATGTATTTAATCACACATTTTATTTTTACGCAAGCTTAAAAGCACACATGCAAACTATGCTTGGAAATAAGGAAAACGGGCATGTCCCCAGCATGGTGTCTCAATTCGAGGTACATGCCCCCCAAGCTTCAGTCCATATGAAAGGCAGATGGAGTGAAGGTTCAAGTTACGAGATCAAGAGAAAGACTCGACTGGAATTTTACGAGATCTCATTCAAGACTCGAATTGAACGTGTTTCATTGTTTTAACGAGGTTGACACATTAAAAGAACTATCCTCAAATGACCTTGTTTCATTTTTTGAGGAGCTTGACACAAGAAAATGAACTCTGCTCTGGGAACCTGGTTTCATTTTTTAAGGAGCTTGACACAGGAAAACGAACTATGCTCCGACCGACCTCATCATAATGACCAAGAAGTCATGGCTCCCAAGAGTTCCACTCCTGATGGAAGGAAAACATCCTGGAAGTCGGGACGTAATGCCCCCAACACACTATGCACGACGGCGTTATCACTGAGTACAGGCACGGGGTAGGTAGCCACATAGTTGACCTGCGGTGGGGCAGATACAATGGGTGGATAAAAACTAGGAAGGGATGATGGCGGGCCAACTGCTACATCAGGACCAAAGAACGAAAGCTGATCAATGGTCATGATCCATCCTTCATGTGGAAAACACATCACGCGAAAGAGGGAGGAGACAAGAGCTCCCATAGCATAGGTGTAATCGCGCCCCAAGAGCAGATTGAAATCCAAGGGGCCTGGAACAACCATCCACGTCCATATGGATGGTTTTACCTCCCAAAGTAATAGGTAACTGTGGAAGGATCCCTAACGGTTGACTAGTCCTTTTGTTGAATGTCAACAGATTCTGTGTAACAGGCGCAAGCGGCGGCGAACCGAAAGCTTGCCAGGTGGTTGAGGATAGAACACTAATAGAGGCGCCTTCATCTATAATGGTGCTGGGTACAAGCAAACTAAAGGCCTGTACTGTTATCTCAAAAGGCACATAAGACGGAAGGCGATATCCTGCAAATTGATTCCAATCAAAGGAAGCGACTAAACTACTCGGAGGGGCTACCATCGAACTGAGAAGGTCTTCCCCTGATGTTACGGAAGAAGGAGAATCCTCCACGACCTCCATCTCGAGGGTGGGAGGGGTATCCTTCAGAACCTCCATCACGGGGGGCGAAGGAGCTTCTTCTTGAGGTACGGGGATAGGAGAATCTTTCTCCAAGTCTGAAGAATCTGAAGAAACCAGAAGGACATGGGGGGTGTGGGGTCCACTCTCAATGGAAAAGACCTGGTGCACCGTAGGCAGAGCCAACTCAACCGATCCCATGACCAATGGTTGGTCGGGGATGGATTCCTGAATATGAATTTCCGAGGGAGCAAGATTGACCAAGGATGACTCTTGACCAATCGTAGGATCAACTAGTGGAGGACTCAATGAAAGCCGTTTATAACCAACCGGGAGGCATGGTGCAGAAACGGTTGCGTTGTCCAAGACTCTTTTGGCTTCATCCATATACGGACAAAGATGAATGGCATGGTGCTCTTCACACAACTTACAGGGATTAGTGAGCTTACCCTGTTTCTTAGGAGTCTTACCAGCACCAGTTGAAGACGTGCCCCCAACTTGACTCCCAGAAACCAAAGAAAATGGCGGGCGACCGTTGGACCATGCTTTGAGCATCCTGGGAATGCCAGGGCAGTCTCGAAGAAGATGGTCTCCCGTGCACAACATGCAAGGGAACTTGACTTTCCATGGAGGGTTGGAAGGTTTATCAATGGAAGACTTCTTAGGCGCAATGGCTGTAGAGCTAGCCTCTCCTTTATTTGACTTCTTCTTCTTTGTCTCCTTCTTATTCTTCTTAGCCACCTGGTTACTCGAATCTAGACTTTCACCAGGCGAAGTAGAAGAGGAGGATGCAGAAACAGGCGAAGAAGGGGAGAGTTCCGCCTTGGAATCAACATGATGTTGGTCAGGCGGAGGAACTGATTGAACAATAGCCGAGACATTCGGGACCACATAGGTTGGAAACAACCAAACAAGAAACCCAACAGTTAACCCAGGAAGGGACAACGTTACCATATAAGGAGCGCCAACATTTCCAAAAGGAGGAAAAGGACCAGGATTCCCATTGGAGGGGATTCCTTGGTTGGTGAACTCTAGAAATGTTGCCATCGAAACAACTTAAAACTGCACACGGGCTAAAAACCAAGGCACACAATCAAATGGTCAACAAGAAAACTCTAAAAGGGCATGTGATCGCAGGTGATTTATTTTACCGCATTGAAACCTAGAAACTTCACCGTTTCAAGTTTTAAGAGTCGAGAAACGGATGAAAGGTGACTCTATCTCTTTCAGTTTTGAAGCAAGCGTGAAAGGACAATCTCTTGATGATCCTTTCAAATTAAAAGAGTCAAAAAAGATCAAAATGAATACTTAGGTAATCTAGGCAAAGGGTGTACCGAATAACCGTGAACTGCAATATACACCTTGGTTTCAAAATGAAAGAGAAATCAACCAAGGACTTAACGTACGTGCAGGCAATCTCCCCGAATGCTGTGTCCAGTGTATCACGGGTATAGGGCGGAAGAATTGGCTTCCTACAGATAAATGATAGAAACCTAGTGGGGTCTCCCTTTATATACGCGACGGTATGGGGAGCACAAGTCCGTACTAGTGCTGTCTAAAGCCAAGAGGCGAACGACAGCTACTAGGTTTAAAGACGCCGGAACACGTCTCTAGCCTAGAGCTCTAAATGTTTTTTTAATGTTTCAATGTTGCCTCAGTGTAAATTGAATGAATTTTAATGTTTATCTTCAATTATGTTTCAGTTTTCAGGCCCTAGTGAGTGTTATGTCTCAAAATCGCCTAAATGCACACTACATGCCACAGTATATCATTTCATTCGATGAAAGCTAATTACGGGAGAGTCAAGAGATTTTCACACAACAACAAAATTATCAGAGGACAAACCAATGACATCTCTAATGCAGCTAATGGAGACTAAAAGATTTTCTCTCAAAGTTACTAATCACTAATAACACCAAAAATATTTAATTCACATTAACTAATCCAAAGAAAAAGAGATTTTTTTTTTGTATTTTCAATGTTAAGAGGAAAATGCACTTAACAAAATGAAAACTAATGAGACAAGCAATTTGAGAAGCGATAGAAAAAGAGAAAAACAATCAAATTTCACTCAATGCAAGCACACAATCAGACCTCAAATTGAAAAAAAGTCCCTCAAATCAAAAGACACCCAAAAACTCAATTGAACCATGTAATCTAGGCCCAAAACGAGATAAAGCGGAATTCGAATGAAGAAGAAGCCAATCACTCAAATAACACAACAAAACGATAGACAAGTACCAAACGAGTGGAGAGAAGCAATCACAAAGCTGACTGAACAGACAGAAACCGAAAACTCCCAAGGGAGGCTCGACGCACAATAGCACCTAGATGCCCTAGGGCTATAGTGTAAAATCAATAGAAAAGGGAAAACAACCAAAGGATAAAGGTTGCAGTCAGTCAAGCAGGGCTCCAGAAAACTCAAGCAGTCATAAAAATAAGACCAAACACCCAAATCAGTCTCAGAAGGCTCAAAACACAGTAAAACCTAGCACCTTATAGGATTGGTGCGACAGTAAGGCTGAAACTAGCGCCAGAAGAGAATTGGTGCGAGTAATACACTGACAACATGCGCCAGTGGGCGTGACTGTCACACTGAAAAGTGCGCCATCCGAGTTTACCAAAGAAAAATGAAAAAAGAGAAATCCAAGAAGCAGACCAGTGATGGTAAAGCTAAACAAAAGCCAAACACACAGCAAGAGCTAGCCCAAAAGAGCTGATCAAGCAAGAAAAGTCAAGAATCGACCGAGAGACAAGACAATACTCGAAGTGTCTAGTTCATAAACTAAACCGGAGATTGACTGAAGCAATGTTGATCTACTTCGCTAATGCAGAGCAAGAGCGTTTCGAAGTCTATCTGGCTAACTTCAGGCTCCATCTGTAGTTTATAAAGCAAACAACCAACTAGATGATCCCCAGCGGAGTCACCAATTTTTTGAAGAGGTAAATCCCCTCTGCAGACAGAGGCGATCCCTACTAGCCCAGACCGGGTCTAGCAACAATCGTCACATGCTATGGTGTAGGTTCCTAATTGCAAATAAACCAAATTGCGATAAGGCTTACCTTGAATCCAACACTGTCGTTTGTAGAGAAGGTAGTGCTCCCGTTCCCTTTATCCGGTAGATCACAATCCTCACGCTCGCTATGATTGAACACCTGCACACACAAGAAACACGAAAAAAACAAGCATAAAACCCGATATATGCAATTATGTATCAGTCAGAGAGGACACAAATCATGATCATAATGGACAATACGAGTGGAACCATAACCAATAGTCGCTTATCATTAATTCATACAAAGCAAAATGAAACCTAGCTCTAATGCTAAACCTTCCTTTGGTGGGTCGTCAGCGGAATATGTCTCGGTAAAGCTCATCAAGAATGGGGACAAGCCTCTCTCTTCGATCGTCAATCTCCTTGCTACTGATTTGGCTCTATGAGGACTATTGTAGCATTCTTTAGGTTATGAAAGCTCTTGGAGACTAGCTTGCAAAGGAAAATGGCAAGCTTATATAGATGGTGGAAGGGGAGTTGGGATCCCTACAATCATGGGATTGGCCCTATCCTCAAGGAAGCTTCCATGAGAGGTGGAAAACCACTTCCTCTACATGGAGATCCAGAGCCAAACGTCCCAACTCAAATTAGAGACCAGTTCAGGAGTTGTTTGGAGTCAATCTTCCGCCATTTATTTTAAAAAAACACTCCTTATTAAGCCTGGCGCGAGTGAGACTCTGGGACAGAGCGCCAATTGGCGCGCCCTCTTTGAAGGATTTCCCCCATTGGCATGGGTACTGAACTGGGTGCCCACGCCAATGCTAAAAAGGTTGTTTTTAGGGTTTTTTACAAGGAGTTGTCTTCAGGGCAATGAAAGTACATGTTCAGGGGAATTCCATGAAAGTGTTTTCAAGTTGTGTCACTGCTCACAGGTCATGGAAAGATCCCTCCAATGTGTGGGATGAGGAATTGCAAGGACGGTGACAAATTGCTCTGTAACTCTAAGGTAGCTCCTAAGAAATTCTGGAGGCAGCTTCTAACTAGAAAAACTAAAGATAATAAAAAAATTTCTCTACACGACTTGAATTCCTATCTTAAAAAGGTTTATGAATCTCCAAATTTCATAGATAACTTTGAAACCCTGCTCACAAAAAAAGAAATTTTCTCATTAGAAGACATAGATTTTGGGGTTAAGCACGTGGAAAATGGAAAAGCTAAAAATATTGAAGGTTACAATATTTTCAATTAAGATGTTAAGCAAGGGTTCTCTAAACCATGGACTCAGAGCCTTATTATTCCTATTTTTAAAAGTGGGGATACAAATAACCCCTCTAATTGTCGAACAATTATGATTAGCCCTCTCTTAGACAAGTTATATGGTATTATTTTGGAAAAGAAGATGAGCATATGTCTTGAAAGTGAATGTAAGCGAGCTAAAGGCTAACTGGGTTTTAGAAGGAAGCACTCAACAACAGACCACCTCGTTACACTTAGGATCATTGTGGAGGAATGTCGTAATGATAAATCCAATATATTTTGTTGCTTTGTGGACTTTAGAAATTCTTTCAATATAGCTCCTAGAGATAACCTATGGAATAGATTAGAAGAGCTAAAGGTTCCTTTCGAGTTGAGAGTTGTCGCTATAAGTTTATGTGAGAAGGTAATTGCCAAATTTAAGAGAAATGAGGGTTGGTCGGAAGATATTAAGTGTAATATCTGAGTTAAACAAAGTTGCCCTGATGCAGTCGTAGCTACAAATTAACTTATAATCGTGGACTTGTGGGTTAGGACCCACATAACTTCATTTATACGCAACGGGGGAAAATATCAGAATATAATGCATACATACGCGAAAAAGATCAACAACATTCTTAACCATATAATGCATATAACCCAAAACACATACACATACGCGCGATCGGAGCTCTCGGGTCCCACACTTTGATAGCTAATCAAAACTCATCGTATTCGCCTGCTCGCAACTTTTAAACTCTTCGCGAATACACCAAACCATAAAATTTGTGACTTGCATTGTGGCGCAAAGACGACACATGGTTGTTCCTCATCGCATCGCATCCTTCCTGACCTATTCTCATTGCATCGCATCCCTTTTAACATTTCGTGCGAACACTTCTACGGTATCCACTATATCTTTCTAAGTGCGAAGTCACGATCCATCATTTGTCGTTGATCTGTTGTATGATCCAATGGCCTGCGCAAATTCACCTCCATGCCACTTCGCATCGCGAGTTAAAATATTTAACTTGTGAAAACTCTTAACTCCTAATTCTTCAATTTCCAATGCGAAAACGTGCCCTTATGACATGCGTCTGCTCTTCATCAACTCACCTTAACCGTCCATCTTTCATCTTTTGATCTTCGATTTAATCGTAGTTGTCCTTCTCATGGCTCTTCTCACCTCTTCTGCCAGCACTTCTCTCCTGTTCTTTGTTCGAAATTTCCTCTTCAGTTGTTGCCACTTCTCAAACACTTTTTCCTTCGCACCACTCCTCTGTTATTCCTTCCGAATTTTTCTGGAATCTTTAATATTCTCGCTCGGCCTCGCTGCACCTGCAATCCAATTAGATTTTACTCGTCTCTCATTCCAGCTTCCTCGTGCTCAATTTGTCTATGCATTAACAAAAATTCAATACGTATAAAATAACACATGAATGAAATACTTAACTTCGTCAGGGAAATAAAATCCATGGGTTGAAAGAGAGAGGCGATCACAGTCCAAAACACTTGGAATTTATTTATAAAGAAAAGAAATAGAACCGAGCCCTGGGATGGATGGTTTTTACATTCTGTTCGTACTCGCTATTCAAACCTCTCTCACACCTATTTCCCTCTCATTCTCTCTTTCTCTCTATGGAAGGAAGAACCCCAAAATGTCATATTTTGTTTTGTTTTATGCCTTTCCCCAAAATACGCATATGGTTGAGAAAATGTTATTCAATTTCATAATAGTTTATTCAACTAAATGTCTAACTAATCCTAATCTAACTATTCTTTTAACCTATAGATTACAATAGCTATGTTAGCCTAAAATATATTTTAAATAAAATACTTTAAAATAAAGTCTTCAATTTATTAAGATTGCTAGTCCTCTTCCCAAGCCACAACATGTGACCATCTTGTCACATTGTTGACTCTGCCTTAATGCTCCTGCATCAGACTCCCGAGGTAAAATAATTCATGACCTCCTAGTCATGTGCCTTCAATGCTTGAATCTTCCAAGATTCCAAACTCTGCTTTGCTACAGTCCATAAGCAACATTGTCTTCACCATTCTTTAGCTACAATCTTCCTGGCTTCCATAATTTGTATTGTGGTGCTCCACTGCTTGTACCTTCACTGTTCTTCACTTTCCAAACAGTTCCATAGTCGACTTCTTTCTTCACTGTAGAAATTATATAAATAATGCGTTATATATCCAAGATTCTCTTGATCACACACTATTTTAACTTCATTCACAATACAGAATCTTTTCTACTATTGATAATCATATGCGGAAATTAAATCAATTGCATGCACACATTGAAACCATAAAAATTCACACATATGAACATAGCGTTTTAACGGGAAAGCCTGAAGCTAAAAACTCCAACTATCTGTATATAATATATGTCATAGAGATCATGTAACAATCCTCATACAAAGCTTCTCACAGGCTCTCAGTACAATACAATCTCTACACACTAATCAGGCTAGATCTTGCAAATCCATGCACCGATCTTTGCCACCTGCTAGCCTGCGTCTACTACGTAATCCCTTCTGAAGAATGGCTTTGAATGAGCTTGAATTGGTCTAGCCTTGCTCACGTAATTCTCATTGGCATCTCCAATCACTGTGTGGTGCAAATCATGCAACACTATAGTCACAACTGATAGTCAACCTGCTCTTTCACCTACCTCTCCACTGGTCTCCACTGAAACTGTCCATGCACTGTAGTTAATTGATATATTCTTCAATTGATTAATGATTTATTAATTAGTGAATTAATTATTAATTAATTCACACCACTCTCACTAGTGTATCAATCAGTTATACTAGATACAACTAGCTCAACTGTGTCTAACTGAGTTAAACTGAACAAAACTCCACTAACTACTTCTACAACTCCACCAAACTCTGTCACATGAGTTCTAACTGAAGTCTCCATGCAATACCTCTACTTAACCCTCAGGAATAGTGTAATTCCTTCTGTCAGCTCCTGTGCCATATCTGTGCACTTAACTGAAGTGCTCCAAGAGAATAAGATAATGTTTAGAGTCCAAATATTATTAAGAGCTAATAATATTTGACATATCTATTTTTATACTGGAAATCTAAAAATAGATTCTGCCCAATATGTCTAAAAATAAAAGTCCCTCTATTTTTCCTGCAACTCATAGAATATGATCGACATGTCTAAAAATATACATAGTCTAAAAATAGACTTGCACCAAAAATAGCCTGCGGGCCCACTTAGTGAAGGCGACTCTTTTCACTAAGCTCATCATCTTGTTGCAATCTCAACACTCCCTCTCAACAAGATACGGATTATCTGCCACCCTGATCCTGCCTCTATGGTATTCAAATTTGCTCCTAGTGAGCGCCTTCATCAAGATATCAACATCGTGATTCTCCGTAGGAATGTAAGAAAGTAACATGATCTTCCGCTGCACACAATCTCTGATATGATGATACCAGATGTCAATGTTTTTAAATCTATCATGAAATACTGGATTAACCGAGATTTTAATGCAACTCTGATTATCACAATATATCACAGTAGGCTTTAAGTGTGAACCGAACAACCTGACCAGGATCTTCCTCATCCATATAGCCTTGCATGCAGCCAAAATTGCTGCCATGTACTCGGCCTCCACTGAGTTGAGTGCCACGGATCTCTATTTCCTGCTGTACCAAGAAAATTCTGTAGACCCGATACTGAAAATCCCTCCAGATGTGCTCTTTCTGTCCATTGGGCTCCCTACACAATCTACATCCGTTAAGCCATGCAGCTTCACCTCATCAGACTATCTGTACCATAATCCATATCCCGATGTGCCTCTGAGATATCTCAATACATGCTTCCCCACCTTCCAAAAGAGCTTTGTAGGTTTAACCATAGCTTGTGAAAGCTGGTTAACAGCACAACATATGTCCAGTCGTGTATTGACTAGATACATGAGCGAACCAACCAACTGTCAGTAAACAATGGCATCCACTACCTCTAGTGATGTAGCATCCTCTTTCCTCCAACCACCAGGAAGAGGAGTGTCGATAGGCTTGTAGCCTTTCATGTTGAACTTCTCCAGTATCTCCTAGGCATGCTTTCCTTGAGACACAAATAGTCCATCACTGCGCTGCCAAATTTCCAATCCTAGGAAATAAGGAAGGAGGCCCAAGTCCTTCATCTCAAACTCCTTTGCAAGATCAACCTTGCATGAGAGTATCAATTGTTCATCACCTGTCAAAATAAAATCATCTACTTAAAGTAAAATGATCAACAACTTACCCTCCACCACAATCTAGTATAGGTTCGGATCCGTCTCACTCTTGGTGAATCCAAGACCGGTGAAATAACTGTCTATCTGTGTGTACCAAGCACGAGGTGCTTGTTTCAACCCATACAGCACTCTTTTGAGCCTGCACACATGCGACTCACTACTGAAGATATAGAAACCTTCAGGCTACTCTATGTACACCTCCTCCTTAATGACTTCGTTAAGGAACACAGTCTTCACATCCATCTGATGAATGTGCAAACCCATCTGCGCTGAGAGAGCTAGGATTCTCCATATGAAAGAATACCTTGTGATAGGTGAAAAGGTTTCTTCATAGTCGATCCCCTCGATCTGTGAGAAGCCCCGGGCAACAAATATTTCCTTGTACTTCTCGATGCTCCCATCAGTAGCTTGCTTCACTTTGTAGATCCATCTCTAACCTACCACTGATTTCCCTTCCGGCCTTGGGACAATCTCCCTTGCACTGTTTCTGACAATCGAATCATACTCTTCCACCATGGCATCTACCCATGCAGGGTCCTCCACAGCTTTCTTGAAAGAGGATGGTTCTGTCACGATACACTTTCCCATCAGAGCCATGTATCTAGTATATCGATCAGGTGACTGTCTTTGTCTGCACTGTGATGTAGATGCTCCTACAATGTTCTCTGCATCAAGATTCAGTCGCTTAGCTTCTATAGTGCGCTTCCACCCTCTAATGTTTGGCACTGCATGAGTGGTTTCTTTAAATCCATGAACCTCCTCTTGTGGCTGATCCACATCCTGAGGCTCATCCTTAGGAACTAATAGCTCCTCATCTGCATGCAAGTGTGGCTCCCTCTCAAACGAACACTTCATGGCTTTCTCCTCATGAAATTTGATATCCCGTCGCACAACAGTCTTCCAACTATCTAGAAAATACACACGATAGTTGTGTGGTGTTTCTGTGTACCCCACAAATATCCCAACCTCTGCGGTCGGCTCCAACTTCTTCCTGGCATCCTTGGTCACATGAACGTAAACAAGTGAGCCAAAAATCTTCAAATGAGAAATATCATGCTTCTTACCAAAAAACTTCTCTTCGGGTGTACTCATGCCAAGTATTTTATGAGGACAACAGTTTTGCACATAAACCACAGTATTGCATGCCTTAGCCCACAAGTGTATGGGAAGGCCCTGATCATGCAACAACGCCCGTGCAACACCCACGATCATTTTGTTCTTTCGCTCTGCGACCCCATTATTCTATGGGTTATGAGGCGCTATGAGCTCTCTTCGAATTCCTTCTGAACTGAAAAAGTCTTTGAATTCACTAAAGATGAATTCACCACCATTATCACTCCTAAGAGCCTTCACCTGCTTCCCCGACTCTTTCTCAACCAGTGCCTTAAACTCACAAAACTTTGAGAATGTCTCGTTCTTCTTCTGCATGATGAAGATCCATCACTTACGAGAAAAGTCATCAACAAATATCACATAATACCTATGCTTTGCTGTCGAAGCTACTGAGAAAGGTCCACACACATCTGTGTGAATTCTCTCAAGGATCTTCGTGGCATGAATATCCATCTCACGAAAGGTGGCTTTCACATACTTCCCTAAAGTACACCCCTTGCACTGATCTGACTGCGCAAGAGTGCCCTTAGGAAGCCCAGTAGAAATCTGCTGCAGAATCTTCAAAGCTCCATGGTGAAGGTGGCCCAATCTCTTGTGCCACAATTCGCCCTCATTGACTCACCACTCCTTCTACTTTGCACCCATACTAACAACGTAGCCATATACACACTGGCCCAGTAAAGGTTCTTAACTCAAACCCCTATCCTCCGGGTTTCACCAGTTGCCTTACTGTGCAGGAAAGCCTTTCCCTCACTAAAGACAACATCATATCCCTTGTCTTCCAACATCGCCACAGAGATAAGATTCTTCTTCAATCCTGGAACATGCATGGCATCCTTCAAGATGAAAGGTTTTCTAGACTCCCTCTCAAAGGAAATGGTCCCAATACCAGTCGCATTATATCTACCATCATCACCCATCTCAATGTGCACTCCAAGATCCTTCTCATCCAGATCAGTAAAAAAATCTTTGTCTCCGGTCATATGGAAAGACGCACCACTGTCAATAAACCACACTGATCCCATCACACTTGAGACCAAGCATGCAATCAGTGAAAAATCCAGCTCAAAATGTAAGGCTAAGGCCTCTCCAGCTGCAGATCTAGTAGCCTGCTTATTTTTCTTCTTATGTGGACAATTAGTGGCGTAATGTCCATGTTGGTGATAGTGAAAGCACTTCACCTTGGACATGTCCTGCTTCTTGCCTTTCGCACCGGATTGAGAAGGATTTTTCTTTCCCTTCCCTTCAAACACTTTGTGACCAAGCACAATTTTCTTATCTTCATTCTTGATGAATATCCATCCTAGTACTGCCTTATCTCTGCACAAGATCCGATAAAGTCGCTCCCAACCCTGGCAGTTTCTCTTTGACCATTTGACAGAGTCCTCATAGGAATGCCAACTCTTCGGAAGCCCAAGGAGAGCCAAGCTCACCAAGTCCTCTTCATCTACAATAACCCCCACACTTCCCATCCCTGCATTGGACGAACTTCGTGAGGTACTTGGGTATACTCTTGCCCTTCTCCATTTTTATTTTCCTGATCTTATCCTTGAGTGCCAACTTCCTCTGGTTGCTCTTGCTTTGGAACAAGTCTGTTAAAGCTTTTCACATCAAGAAAGGAGAAGCTTTACCATGAATACTGGACACTATGTGATCCTTCACACCTTCCAACATAATCCTTTGACATTTTGTTGTCTTCTTTTGCCATGCGTTAAGTACAGCAGCATCGCTAGAAGTAGGTTTTGGAATTTATGCATCTATGAACTCCTTCAACCCATTATCCTCCAGCACTACCTCCATCCTGTCCTTCCATGCAATATAATTTGAGCTGCTCTCAAGGGCATACTCCAATCGTCAGGTTGAAAGACATCTCAACCGACACCAAGAAAACAACTATTTCAAATTCGAATTCCACCGGCTAAAACTCAAGCTGGCTTCAATGATTTTCAATTGCTCCAATGATAAATATAGCTACGATACCATGTAGAAATTATATAACTAATGCATTTATATCCAGTTACTCCTAATCACACTATTTTAACTTCATGCAAAATACAGAATCTATTCCACCATTGATCATTTGCGGAAATTAAATCAAGATTGCAATGCACACATGAAACAATAAAAATTCACACACATTAACATAGTTGTTTAACGGGAAAGCCTGAAGCTGAAAACCCCAACTATCTGTATATAATATATCTCATAGAGATCATGTAACAATACTCATACAAAGTTGATCATATCAAGCTCTCAGTACAATACAAATAGAACACTAATCGAGGCTAGACATGTACTTGAATGCAGAATCTTTGCCACCTACAAGAGAGGCCTCTCTTTACGAAATCATAACATCATGTGAAGAATGGCTCACGAATGATCGGAATTGGTCCAGCCTTGCTCATGCAATCCTCATTGGCATCTCCAATCATTGTGTGGTGCAAACTCATGCAACACTATAGTCACAACTGATAGTCAACCTGCTCTTTCACCTACCTCTCCACTGGTCTCCACTGAAACTGTCCATGCACTGTAGTTAACTGATGTATTCTTCAGTTGATTAATGAGTTAATAATTAGTGAATCAATTATTAATTAATTCACACCACTCTCACTAGTGTATCAATCAGTTAGACTAGATACAACTAGCTCAACTGTGTCTAACTGAGTTAAACTGAACACAACTCCACCAACTACTTCTACAACTCCACCAAACTCTGTCACATGAGTTCTAACTGAATTCTCCATGCAATAGCTCCACTTAACCCTCATTAATAGCGTAATTCCTTTTGTCAGCTTCTGTGCCACATCCGTGGACTTAACTGAAGTGCTCCAAGAGAATAAGATAATGTTTAGAGTCCAAATATTATTAAGAGCTAATAATATTCGACATATCTATTTTTAGACTGGCAATCTAAAAATAGATTCCGCCCAATATGTCTAAAAATAGAAATCCATCTATTTTTTCAACTTGACCAACCATCCACAAATAGCATCCTGCAACTCATAGAATATGATCGACATGTCTAAAAATAGACTTGCGCCAAAAATAGCCTGCGGGCCCACTTAGTGAAGGCAACTCTTTTCACTAAGCTCATCATCTTGTTGCAATCTCAACATTCACTTTGTTGTAACTCTCTTAGGTAGTTGCATTAACTCCCTTAGTTCATCTATGGTTTCTTGCAATTCAATATTTTGCTGTAATCTAACCCTTTTTCCAGTCCTCTACCAACACATTCTACTACACCATGTCCCAAAAATTGCCGCAAATATTACCCTGAACATTGCTTCCACCCAACTTCCTGAATATCTCTAACAATATATCCATCTGCAACATCCCTCTTCTTCTCCTTGTTTGGAAATTTATTGTCAAAATGTAAATTGCCTTCTAATTCTCTAACTGCAGTAATATATTTATTCACTCTTTCCTGTATACTAGTTAACACAATTAAGTTTTGGAAACTAGTATCTATCTCTGTTTCAAATACAGTTTGAAATAGTTCCATCTTATTGTCTGCAATCTCTTCCTTTTGCTTGAATTCTTTCAGCAAGAAGCCCAGCCATTCACTAATTACTTGATTTCCTTCAAGTACCTCTTCAACATGTTGTATTATAGTTTCAACATAACTCTTTTCCTCTTCCTTGACAACATTCCATTGTTGTCCTTATCCTTGTTGACTAGTCCTAATAGTCAATTCGGTATTTTCCACTTCTAGGACTGGCTTTCCTTTAGCCTGAGACATAACTGCCTCACTTTCATATTTATGGCTTTCTTCTTCCTTGTTACTAAGAAAACCTCTTTGTGACAGTGCTTCTTCATCTTTAATCATAATATAATTTTGATTCTCTATTTCTATGATAATCCTAAATGTCCATCCAACAATATTCCTTTGGCTATTTAAGCAAGCCAATTCCTCTTTGTCCTTATCAAGAACAAGTTTCATCTCATGAGGCATTACTACTTCATCTCCATTAAAGTTGCTCACTTAATTAAATAAGGAACTTATGAATTCCTTATGCTGCAACAACTCAACTTGATCTTCATCAGAAAGACACTCTTCATCATACCTTGCTTGGCAATTTTCTTCCTCATTATACTTTGTTAGGTAAACTACAACTTTAATTTAGACAATTCCAAGGGATGGATTGTATTCTACACAACCTACAAACACATTCAAATTTCCAGCATTAAACTCACAATACCCAGTGGTCTTATTTGATGACTCAATCATTAAATCTTTCTGTTGCTATTCTAAGTCTCTTTCAGGACTCATAAAGTCTTCACTAGTCTTATTTTTAGCTTTCTCAAGCATAACATACGAATGCTTGATATCATATTTTGCCTCTTTCTGTTATTAGCCATCATCATAAGACAATTCATCCTTGTTTTATCTTTCACACTAGGTTGGAAATAATTTCTTTCACTTAACTGTACATGTGCATGTACATTAGACTCATATGTCTTATTTTCTTCTTGAATAGAATTCAGATTATGTCCTCCTCCTTAATCCTTTATTACAACATCAACAAATTGTCTTTCTTTACCTATTTCACCTGCATACATATAATAGTCATTTCTTTCAAAACCATAAGGATCCATAACCTCTCTTGTTGTTTGAAACATCAGCTCTTTCTGTTGATTCTCATCCTTTCAAGGCTCCATGAAACCATCAACTAGTTTCATACCTTCATCCTTATTACTACTATCACCAAGAATAAACCCTTGCTCAGGTTCACATAACTAAACCTCTTCCTAAGCACACATCCTATGTTGTAATTCAACTCCTCTGAGTTCTTATTCTCACTGACTTCTTGCATCAGATCTCAGCCTACTCTATAACTAACTCCACTTGATGCTTTTATTGCGCAGAACCCAAACATACCTTTGGTGCTCCATACTTCCTTGTATGAATTCTCTCAAAAATTCTAGCTGCACTTTTATCTTAGCTAATTCTCTATCAATTTTTATTATTAATTGATCTTTCATAATCTCCCTTAGAACCTTTACTATGACCATTAGTAGCCATAGTCATCTTTCCTTTATGAACTCCTCTTTGTTCATCATGGACTATCAACAATTCATCTCTACAAGTTGACTCCATCAACTTGTTTGTAGATACCACACCAAACTTTTCCATGCTTAGTCTTTTACTGGCATCTCCGCTGATTTCTTTCTTTTGATTGTGACTCCTCCTTGAGCCTTTTAGATAACCATTGATGGTCATCTCTTCTTCTTCCCTCTGTGGAATCATTATGATCCACCTTGTTAGCTGCAAAAAACCTATTTCATCTTTGAAACAAGTGTGGTACTTGTCTCCAGTTCATATGAAAGAAATTTCTTTTCATACTCTACTACTCTGAGTAATGCTTATTCTTCTTGCATTCAACCTATGCTCCCTCTTCATCTATAGCCCATTCCATTTCAATTTCTTCCTCGTAGATCATCCACACCTCTGGTATTCTTCACTTCTCTGTAGAAACTCCATCAATAGATCAATTTGGGTTCTCATCTCGACTATTTCTCTCTTATATTCTTCATTAGTCATCTACTTCCATATGCCATTTGTGTTGGCATATTTCTTCTTCATTTTGTGGTTGCCTCCTGAACCTCTGCTATGAATTTCAATAGTCATCTTCTTTAGTTCTTTCACCCTCTCTAAGATGCACTAGCCTCTGTAGTAACAGTCCATCCTGATACAACTTACCTCACCAAACTTCCTCTCTTCTTGGTATTTCTGCAAGCACTGGTTATAAATCTAGAACCCTCCTTGAGCACTCCTATATGCTCCTTCTAGGCTTACCCTCACAACTCAGCTAGACTTGAGAACACTATTGTTCTCTTATATTTCAACCTTAGCTGAAATAATAGGTTATGACCACACTTCTTCTTCCTCCTAGAAAACCATTGCCACCTTCCTTCATCACTGCCCTTAAAAGCTGTAATCTTCTTGTTGAGATGTTTTCACTCCTGCTGCTACCTCTATTAAACTCTTATGATCCTCTTCTAAGTGTGATAATTTACTTGTAAATTCCATAATCTAAAATAAAACTGAAACAAAAAATTCTTACCTCATTTTCCGTGCTACTAATTCATTCATGCTGTTATAACTCTTGTGATTTTTCATAAGTCTTCAATCCACAATCTTACCTCTTAAGGTTCACTCGATTAGAATCAATGATAAATATTTCTCAACTTTTCTTAGTTCAAAGTCCTTCACACTGCCTCTCAGATCTTGTTGCTCTGATACCAATTGATATAGTCATAGCTGCAAATTAACTTATAATCGTGGACATGTGGGTTAGGACCCGCATAACTTCCTTTATATGCAGCGAGGTCAAATATAAGAATAAAATACATACATACGCGAAAACGATCAAAAATGTTCTTAATCATATAATGCATATAACCCAAAACAAATACACATACACGTGATCAGAGCTCTCGGGTTCCACACTCTGATAGGCAATCAAAATTCATCATATTCGCCCACCCGTAACTTTTAAACTCTTCGCGAATGTGAGGATCAAACCTAGGTATTTTAACTAAAACTATAATTTATCATTTAATGAAACAAAATAAAAAGGAAAATAGTTGATTTATATCTCAACATTTATTTGATGATAATATAAAATTAAAATTTATTTACAACATATTAAACAAGTAATAATTTCCATTTGCAACAATTTATATAAGTAATCAACAATCGTGGAATACCTGTATGACTAGCTTGGTTGAGATGCTCCTAATTTTGTTGATATGCTCCTTCTGGGCTACCCAACTAGATTTACCTCCCAGCCAACTAGGATTGATTTGCAACCCAGGGAAGCTCCACAGGCTCCTTAGCCCTTCGAGCCCAAGTCCAACCAGTTGTAGTGTGTCCAAGTTGGAATCAACACCCTCCAATTCCAAACAAGACTAAGAATCCTTCCCAATGCCAAACAAGACCAAGGATCCTCCTCAATGCCAAACAAGACAAAAAATCCTCCTCAATGCCAAACAAGATAAAAAATCCTCCTTAATGCCAAACAAGACGAAAAATCCTCCCCAATGCCACAACAAGACCAAAATCCTCTACAATTCCAAACAAGACCAAAATCCTCCCCTTCCCTCTCATCCTCCTTCCCTTTTATATCTTTTCCTCTCATCCACTTCAACTACTTGCCATTAATTTCATGTCTACCCCCTCATCCTTCTCATTTATTAACATTGAATTTCCTACCATATATAGATATTTTATTCAAAAATAAATGGGAGAAGACCAAAATGTAAATTGAGATGACATATTGGATGTACAAAATCTAGATATTTGATTTTAGAATTAAATGAGGGAAGGCCATACCTTATCTACAAGTTAAATTGAGATGACATATTGGATGTACAAAATCTAGATATTTGATTTTAGAATTAAATGAGGGAAGGCCATATCTTATCTACAAGTTAAATTGAGATGACATATTGGATGTACAAAATCTATATATTTGATTTTAGAATTAAATGAGGAAAGACCATACCTCATCTAAGATTTGATTTGAGAAGAAATATTAGAAATTAAATAAATAATAAAGGTCATACGAGTAAAAGTAAGATAAAATTACAATTTCACAAGTGTATATATTACTCAAAAATTATAAGTCATTATTTACAGATTAATTAAAAGCTAATCCAAAATTTTCCTTATGGGATCAAGTGGGGCATTACATACACCCCTCCTTCAGAAAAATTCGTCCCGAAGTTAGAGTGAAAATGACACAATGATTTTGAAAATAAGGCATAACAAAATAGAGATAGATATAGTAGTAAAATTAAGTCAAGCAATGATACCACCTCCCATCAAGAGCCCCCAATCTAACTTATAACGTCTTGTCCTTCCTAACCTACTTCCGCTCCCATCCTATGCATCCTTTGCTTGAATAAAATATGGCATCGGCTATACCAATCTAACCACTGATAAAACCAATATGGTGGAAGCGTTGACTATATCGACCTAAATTCCCCAGCAGGAAATTGGCAACTTTCATCACACATATAGGGGAGCGTGTCCATCATTGTCCTCCCACGATTCTAGGTTTGGAGGTTACATGGTGGGAAATTCCTCCACCCCTCCTCAAAACTAGGGTCAACACCCTAATATGGACCACACTACAATGCTGGCTGGATACTTGTCATCAAAAAATCCAGTCAGGTAGTCTTGTCACCTGTATCATTTACACTACTCATGTCATAACAGTGCATATCAAGTAGATACAAAATGTAATAGAATAATTTACATCATACCATTCCTCGTCCGATATGTCAACATTTTCCATCGGAAGCATAGATCTTGGTTATCATATAGTTCTTTCCAATTTGTAGGTTATTTCTCATTTGTGCATATACATAACAAAAAAACACACACACACACACACATATATATGTGTGTGTGTGTGTGATATTAATCCTAATGTTATTAAGTCCAACATGCATGTCTCAATTTCCACCCATAAAAATATACTGGAAATAAATCTTTAGATAAATCCCATTTTTGATAAGTCATGCATTAGATAAATCATATCCATTAATTCATACATCAAACAACAATGACTCTGAGAATTTATACACTAAATAAATCACAACCAAGAAAGTCGTATATCAGGTAAATCATACATCGATTAAGTCATACATCAAATATTTTAATCCACAATACCTAATATATCTAATGATTTATATAAGTCATTTCATCTGTCCAACTAAAATGCAACAATATTACATAGTGTTCATAAATAAAATGGAACTACAAATAGATTCATAACATAGGTAGCTATCTAAGTCAAAATGGGCATGATAGGTGCTCAAAAAGTGAGGGGTAGTCACGACGTATAGTCTCTGCATCCTCCCAGGTAGCAGATCCTGGGCTATACTTGTCCCACTTGACCTTAACCTGGTCCACCATGCGACGTCTGAGATGTAGAACCCTATGGTCCAATATGCGTAATGGTTCGACCATTACAGTTTCCACGTCCGAGACTTGCAATTCCCTCCAATTTAGTTTGTGACATTCATCAGAAACATAATGTTGTGAAATAGATACATGAAAAACATCATGAGTTCAATCTTATCTTCTCCAAGATGATAGGCAACTGGTCCAATCTTCTCCTTGATTCTAGAAGGTCCTATAAACCGAGGTGATAAATTTTTCCCTTTCCCAAACCGTGTGGTGATTTTGTTGGGCTGAATACGAATAAAACTTGGTCTCCGACTCATAACTATGATTAGTCCTATGTGCATCGGCATAACTCTTATGTATATCTTGTGCTTCCTTTAACCTTTCTCGAATATTTCTTACCTCTTCCTCCATTTCTTGTACCAACTCTGGGACAACTATTAATCGGTCCTATAACTTTTCCCAACTCATGCCTTCCATACAGAGCTCGATATGGAGGCATCCAAATGGAACTATGGTAACTATTATTATAGGAAAACTCTACCAATGGTAAGTGCCTTTCCCACTGAGTCTGATTATCCATGACGTACATTCTGAGCATGTCTTCCATAACCTGATTTACTCTTTCAGTCTGTCCGTCTGTTTCTAGATGATATGCGATGCTCAAGTTAAACTGAGTCCCCAATGCTGACTGTAAACTTGTCCAAAACCTAGATGTAAAATGAGAGTCTCTATCAGTGTAAAATTGCCTTGTAAAAGTATGCACTTCTGTCAATCCGCCGTTCATTAGGCAAAATGATCCGACTCGTAGAAGTTATGTTTAGATTAGGTTTTTTTGCCCTAAGGCAACCCCTTGTATATATGGGGGTATCAGACATGGTCAGTAGACATGAGTGTATTCTCGGAGCGAGAAACAGAGAGGGAGACTGTGAGAGAGAACAAAGGATATTACAACGGATCTGCTGTAGGTTTTGTCTCTTCATTTTTGTTGGATAATATAAAGGAAGGATTGGCTGTTCGGGGTGGACGTAGCCCAAACTGGGTGAACCACGTATATCTG
This sequence comes from Pinus albicaulis, assembly GCA_034641835.2. Lineage (NCBI taxonomy): Eukaryota > Viridiplantae > Streptophyta > Pinopsida > Pinales > Pinaceae > Pinus > Pinus albicaulis. Next base: position 57,609,196 of record CM076571.1, read on the forward strand.
TGTCTCCCTGGTTTTATGTGTTTTGTGTGCTTGTATTTTCCGCATATTTTATGTGTTTCATTGCTCTGTAATATTTAATTTTCTAACAACTGGTATCGGAGCCGAAGGTCTATTTGGCTGATAAACTCGCAGGAAAGAAGGGTTCCTGGTTCGAGTGGGAGCAATGGCGGACGATGGTAAGTTTAGGGTCGAGAAATTTAACGGCCAAAAATTTCCGCTGTGGAAGATGCAGATGGAAGATTATTTGTATCAGAAAGATCTGTACCTACCATTGAGCGGAAAAACAAAGAAGCCGCACTATGACAGACGCGGGAATGGAACATTCCTTTGATAGAAAGGCACTCTAACAAAGATTTATTGTGTCTTGCGGCGTCGCCGCCTCAATATTTCATGAGAACAACAACTGCAGGGTTTGATGCGTACGTTGGCTAAACCGTATGAAAACCCTCGGCCTCAAACAAGGTATTTCTTATGAAACGACTATTTAATATGAAGATGCTCATGTATCCATGGCAGACTATTTAAATGAATTTAATACGCTTACTACAGTTTAAGTTCGTAGGTAAACTTTGATGATGAAGTTAGAGCCTGCTATTCTTGTGCTCATTGCCAGAGAGTTGAATGGTTTAGTAATGGCCATTAGTAACTCGTCTCTGGATCTAGTACTTTAAAGTTTGATGATGTTGTTGGTGCTATCCCTGAAGTAGGAAAATGCGACTTTAGTATTCCGGTGAGACATCAGGTAATGCTTTGAGTACAGAGTCTAGGGGAAGAAGAATGGAAAGAGGAAAGAGCTCAGGATATCGCAGTAAATCAAGGAAAGGCAGATCCAAGTCCAGATCAGGAATAGTGTGCTGGAATTGCGGAAAGAAATGACACCTAAAGAAAGACTGTAGATCTCGGAAGGGAAAAGAAGGAGACACACAGCAAGAAAACAATCATGAAGCAAATGTGACAGGTGATGTGTTACAAGATGCTTTGATTCTTTCTTTCGAAATGTTACTGATTCTTGGGTTGTAGATTCAGGGGCTTCATTCCATGCCACACCTGATAAGAAATATTTTCATGACTATGTCCAAGGAGATTTTGGACAAGTTCGTTTGGGTGATGATAAACCCTGTAAAATTGTTGGAATGGGTAAAGTTCTTGTAAAACAACATAATGGAAACCAATGGCTACTAAAGGAGGTAAGGCATGTTCCAGATCTGAAGAAAAATCTGATTTCAACAGGGCAGTTAGGCAGTGAAGGTTGTGTGACAACTTTCACAGATAAAACTTGGAAGGTCACCAAAGGAGCCCCGGTAATAGCAAAAGGCGAAAAGGTTGGTACATTGTATTTATGCAATGGTATTTCTAACTCTGTTAATGCTTTAACTTCCAAAGGAGCAGATGCGGCATTATGGCATCATAGGCTCGGACACATGAGTGAGAAGGGAATGAAGATTCTTCACTCAAGAAATTTGTTGCCAGGTTTGAAGAATGTTGATTTGGATTTCTATGAGAATTGCATTTATGGAAAACATAAGAGAGTCAGATTTCTCAGAGTTGGGAAAGAAAAGAAGAGTGAAAAATTGGAGCTTGTGCATACAGATGTATGGGGACCTGCTCAGGTATCATCTCTCGGTGGCTCTCATTATTATGTTACTTTTATTGATGATGCAACTAGAAAACCTGGATTTATTGTATTCAGAATAAATCTGATGTATTTGATACTTTCAAGAAATGGAAAGCTTTGGTTGAGATTGAGACAGGAAAGAAGTTGAAGTGTCTCAGATCAGACAATGGAGGTGAGTATTGCAACAAAGAGTTTGATAGGTACTGTTCAGAGCATGGAATTCGTAGAGAGAAGATAGTTCCAAGAACACCACAAGAAAATGGTGTGTCAGAAAGGATGAACATAACAATCATGGAGCGTGCAAGGTGCATGAGATTGCATGCAGGATTGCCTTTACAATTTTGGGCAGATGCTGTAGATACTGTTGTTTATCTAATAAATAGAGGGCCTTCAAGTTCCTTGGATGGTGGTATTCCAGAGGAAGCATGGACAGGTAAAAAGTTAAACTACTCTTTTTTAAAGCCTTTTGGTTGTGAGGCCTTTGTCCGTATTAATAAAGAAAATAGAACAAATCTTGAGGCAAAATCAAAGAAATGTACCTTTTATTGGATATGGTGCTAATGATTTTGGTTATCGCTTATATGATTATGAAAATCAAAAAATCATTAGGAGCAGAGACGTAATATTCAATGGAAAGGTCTCAGATAAGAATCACCAAGTAGGAAATAGGAAGAAAAAGAAATCAAAGAATACACTCGCTCTCGATGAGATAACCGAAAAAGTAAAGGTGCCTGAAAATAATAATAATCAACAACCACAAAGAAGAAAGAATAGGCACCTCAAACACCTGAAAGTGGTGTTAGAAGATCTACCAGGATAAGTAGACCCCCTGAACGATACTCTCCTTCATTATATTATTTATTGTTGACTGATTCTGGTGAACCTGAATGTTATGAAGAAGCAATGCAGTTTGAAAGTAGGAAGAAGTGGGAGCTAGCCATGGAAGAAGAGATGGACTCCTTAATGCATAACCAGACTTGGGACTTAGTCAAGTTGCCTGCAGGTAAAACTACATTGCAGAATAAATGGGTTTACAGGCTGAAGGAAGAAGAAGGAGGAAAACAGAGGTACAAAGCTAGACTTGTGGTGAAGGGGTTTGCACAGAAGAAAGGTATTGATTTTGATGAAATATTTTCTCCTGTTGTTAAAATGAATTCAATCAGAACTGTCTTAAGTCTTGTAGCAGCGGAAGATTTACATCTTGAACAGTTAGATGTAAAGACAGCATTTCTCCATGGAGATTTGGAGGAAGAGATATACATGCAGCAACCAGAAGGATATGAGGTAAAAGGGAAAGAAAAATTGGTGTGCAGGTTAAAGAAGAGCTTGTATGGCTTAAAACAGGCTCCAAGGCAGTGGTATCTAAAATTTGACAAGTTTATGTCTGAACAAGGTTATACTAGATGTCACTCTGATCATTGTGTTTATCTAAAAAGGCAAAATGATGGCAGCTATATTATATCGTTATTGTATGTAGATGACATGCTTGTTGCAGGGTCTAAAATGCAGGAAATAAATGTGCTCAAAAGAAAATTGGAAAATTCATTTGCAATGAAGGATTTGGGAGCTGCAAAACAAATCCTTGGTATGAGGATAACTAGAGACAGGAAAAATCGCAAGTTAACACTGTCTCAGAATGAGTACATAGAAAAGGTGTTGAAAAGATTTAACATGCAGAATGCACAACCAGTGAGTACACCTTTTGCTAGCCATTTCAAACTTAGTAAGGAGATGTGCCCAAAGACCCAAGAAGACATGGATTATATGTCTAAAGTTCCATATGCATCGGCAGTTGGAAGCTTAATGTATGCAATGGTCTGCACAAGGCCTGATATTGCACATGCAGTGGGAGTTGTAAGCAGGTACATGAACAATCCAGGAAAAGAACATTGGATGGCAGTAAAATGGATTTTCAGATATTTGAGAGGTACCACAAATCAAGCATTATGCTTTGGTGGTTCAAACATTGCTCTACAGGGATATGTTGATGCAGATATGGCAGGTGACAGAGATAACAGGAGGAGCACTACAGAATATGTATTTACTGTAGGTGGAACAACTGTCAGTTGGGTTTCAAAAATCCAAAGTGTTGTTGCACTTTCAACAACAGAAGCAGAGTATGTTGCTGCTACAGAGGCTAGTAAAGAAATGATTTGGTTACAAAGGTTTATGGATGAATTGGGTAAGAAGCATGATATGGGCACGTTATACAGTGATAGCCAAAGTGCCATTCATCTTGCAAAGAACTCAAAATTTCATTCCAGGACTAAACACATACATCTCAAGTACCATTTCATACGGTCAGTATTGGAAGATGGAGAGTTGAAGCTGGAAAAGATACACACTAGCCAGAATCCTGCAGATATGTTAACAAAAGTTGTAACCAGGGAGAAACTGAGAACATGCTCAGTTTCAATTGGTCTTCAAGGATGACGATGAAGATGAGGAATAGCCATGTCCAAAGAGGAGTCATTGTCCAGCAAATGAAGCAGCGATGGAGTTGCTACAATCAGTCTCCAAGTGGGAGATTGTTGGGTGTGGAGCCTGATTATCTTGTTTACTTTGTATCACAGCTTTGGACCCCTGTACCTTAAAAGGGGCGGCAACGCCGCCCGAAATTTAATTGCTGCCGTGGGGGGTCCAGGGGGGGGCGGCAGCACTTTTCGGAGCCCCCCCCAAAGCTAAAAACAGATGTAAAATTGCCTTGTAAAAGTATAGTAATTTCTAGTCAATCTGGGCCGTTCATTAGGCAAATGATCTGACGGTAGAAGTTATGTTTAGATTAGGGTTTTTTGCCCTAGAAGGCAACCCCCTTGTATATATGGGGGCATTGTATTATGGCTGTATATTATGTGTGTATTCTCGGAGCGAGAAACAGAGAGGGAGACTGTGAGAGAGAACAGAGGATATTACAGTGGATCTGCTGTAGGTTTTGTCTCTTCATTTTGTTGGATAATATAAAGGAAGGACTGGCTGTTCGGGGTGGACGTAGCCCAAACTGGGTGAACCACGTATATCTGTGTCTCTCTGGTTTTATGTGTTTTGTGTGCTTGTATTTTTCCGCATATTTTATGTGTTTCTTTGCTCTGTAATATTTAATTTTCTAACAAGTCTGTCCGTCTGTTTCTAGATGATATGCGATGCTCAAGTTAAACTGAGTCCCCAATGCTGACTGTAAACTTGTCCAAAACCTAGATGTAAAATGAGAGTCTCTATCAGAAATTATCTTTGTGGGTAACCCGTGTAGTCAAATAACTTCACTTATAAAAACTCGTGCCACATTAATAACATCATAAGTATCTCTCACCGAGATGAAATGGGCACTTTTGGTTGATTTATCAACTAAAACCAATATAGCATTGTGCCTCTATGAAGTGAGTGGAAAACCTACAATGAAATCCATAGAAATGACGTCCCATTTAGACATAGGGACGTCATGCAGTTTTAGGAGTCCTGCTGGATGGTGATGATCAGCCTTCACTTGTTGACATTCAAGACATTTGGTGACAAAATGGATTATGTCATGCTTCATGCCTGCCCAAAAGAAGAGTTTCTTCATGCCAGCATACATTTTCTTCACTCCAGGATGTGCACAATAGAGTGCTCTATATGACTCTTCAAGGATGGTTCTTCTTATACTCCCTTCCTTAGGGATGTACATTCTTCCTTGAAATCTCAATAATCCATCTGGTTCAAGGACATAACCCTCAAACTTTGGTTCTATTTTCTTCCCACTCTAGAGTGCTGATATAACTTTCAGATACCAACTATCTTCAAAGAGTTTTTCCAACACACGTTCCCTTAAATTAACCCTCAAGGGTACTAAAGAGAAGGTTCGTGGCCTCCTACTTAGTGCATCTACCACCACATTCTCCTTTCCCTTAGTATATGAGATCCAAAAATCATACTCACTCATGAATTCACTCCACCGCCTTTGTCTAGCATTCAAATCTCTCTGAGTGAAGAGGTAATTCAAGCTTTGATGATCAGTTCTTAACTCAAAGCTTCTCCCAATGAGGTAGTGTCTCTAGAGTTTTAAAGCTAACATAACTGTTGTTAATTCTAAATCATGGGTAGCATATAATTCTTCATGTTTCTTCAACTTTCTGGATGCGTAAGATATTACTCCGCCTTCTTGCATTAGCACTACTCCTAATCCTTGCTTTGAAGCATCTGTGCATATAATGAAGTCCTTTCCATGTTAGGCACTCAAAAGATTGGTGCACTTGTTAGTAACCTATTTAGTTCAATGAATTCAATGTCACATTCATCTTTCCATTCATACCTAACCCATTTTCATTGTAATGTGGTGATGGGTTTTGTAATCTTTGAAAACCCTTCCACAAATCTACGACAATACCCTGCTAGCCCCATGAAGCTACACACCTCATGAGCATTTTTCGGCACTGGCCAATCCATTATGGCCTTTAATTTTTTTGTGTCAACTGAAATCCCTTCTCCTCAAATGATGTGCCCAAGATAATGAATTTTATTTTGAAAGAAGGAACATTTTGACAATTTTCCATACAATTGATTTTCCCTTAAGCAGGTTAGCACAACCCTTAGGTGATCTTCATGCTCTTTTTCATTCTTGGAATAGACCAAGATATTGTCTAGAAATAATTGCAGAAATTTGTCCAAATATTTCTTGAACACACCATTCATGAGACTCATGAATACTTCTGGTGCATTGGTCAAACCAAATGGTATAACTACGAACTCGTAGTGCCCAAAACAAGTCCGAAATGCAGGTTTTGGGATGTCACCTTCCTTGATCCTCAATAGGTAGTATCCAAATCGTAGATCGATCTTTGAGAAAATTGTTGCTCCCTTCATTTGGTCAAATAGGTCATCAATTCTAGGTATCGGGTACTTATTCTTTATTTTGGCTTGATTCAAGTCCCTATAATCTATGCATAGTGTTAAGGAACCATCCTTCTTCTTGAAAAAAATTACTGGTGCACCCCAAGGTGAAATACTAGGTCTAATAAATCCCAAGTCTAAAAGTTATTTTAACTGCATCTGCAACTCACAAAGTTCTGGGGCTATCATCCTATAGGGTGTCTTGGAGATTGGTTCTACACTAGGTTTTAAGTTGATTATGAAATCGATCTCCCTCATAGGTGGTAATCCAGGCAATTCCTTAGGGAAAACATCCTTGAATTCTGACAAAACTGGGTACTGACCTAGGGCATGTCCTTTTTGGTCACTTACAGCCTCAACCACATATAGTTTACAACCTTGTTGGAGACAACGTTTTACCTTAATTTTGGAGATGAATCATAGGGACACTCCTCTTTTGATACCATAAATCTTAATTGACCTACCTTCATCATCTAGACAAATCAATATCTTTTTGAAACAGTCTACCAAAGTTTGATGAGCTTCTAGACATTCCGTTCCAATGATTACATCGTACATTCCCAATTTTGTGACATACGCCTTCAACTTAGTTGTACACACCCCAAGGTTCACTTGACATTGGTTAACACTAGGTCCTACTGCTTGTTTTATCCCACAAGACATTTCGACTTGTTTAAAGTCATCATGCTCATAGGCTACCAACCCACATTTTTCTAATGCAACTAGTGAAATGAAACTATCTGTAGCACAAGAATCAAACAAAACTTTAAATTTTACATTGTTTATCATACATGCGGTTTCTACCACAGTAGATTGGTGTTCAACTTGATGGTTATCAATTGCATAGATTCGATGGTGGTTTCTTGTTTCCCCCATTGGTGCTTTTCCTTCTTTATGATTTTACCTATTTGTAACTCAGGACAATCACGTTGGTAATGAGGTCCCCCACATCCCCAACAAGTGATGTGAGGTAGACTCCAAATAGAATGTTGTGGAGTTATTTGGAAATATCTCCTTCCCTTGAGACCTATACCCCTGCTCGTGGTTGCTTGTGTCTGACTGTGATTTGTATGAGCCCTTGAAGCTGTCAGTGAAGTTGTACTGGAAACCATTGAAATCCCCATTGTTGGCATTCTGGGCACAACCCTATTTCCATGTAGCAGTGGCCTAAGACTTCCTCCCCTGGAGAAGGTATGAGGGGCCTTCCCCATAAACCTTGGTTGGTGTGGAAAAGTGGTTTTGTTTCCACCTTTCAAGTCTAAGTGCTCTTCAACATAATGAGCATGTTCAACAAATTTTGCAACTTAGGATGGTTTCCACATCCGTACCATTGCCCTAATCTCAGGGTTCAATCCATAAATGAAATGATCTTCTTGGCATTGATCAGTGTCCATGTAGGAGACATACTTGACCAATTCCATGAATCTAATCTCATATTCCTCTACTGTGCAGTTTCCTTGTACCAAAGCATGGAAGGCTCCTACTTGTTCTTCCTCATAAAATGTTGGTAGGTACTTTTTCTTGAATCTCTCCTCAAATAATTCCCAGGCAACTATGTCAGGAGTGAGGTGTAGTTGATGCTCTAAGTTACCCCACTAGTTCAAGGCACTATCTCTGAGTTGGAATATCCATATTTTAGCTTTTGAATTGGAATTATAATCTCTTAGTGCAAAGCACCTTCTCATTCCCTCTAACTAGGCTTCTGCTCATTCACTAGCACGACCTCCAACGAACTCTGGGAGCTTAATATTTTGGAGCTCTCTTGTAATTTCTTCGATTGGAGGTCCTCTATCAGAGTCTCTTGACCCCTCGAGATTTCATAACCCTGATGGAGGGTGCTCCACTTCCACCTCAGTTGTTTAGCACTCTCATTAGGGGAATTTTGAAGTCTAAAATGGCCTCCTAAGGAAATTATAAAATAATAGTGGAAATAATAAAATAATATTTGATTACATCATCAAATTTTAGAGGGAAAAAATAAAAAACTACCTTTTCAACTCGTATTTTAAACTTATCTCCCAAAGTGTTTACTCAAATTTTGAGTGGGAGTACTCGTTGGATGCAAACTTTAATTCCTCATCCAAGGAGTACCCATGTTGCATACTTTTGATGGATATTGCTACACGAAAAATGAGAAATACATGGAAAATGTGATTGCAATTATGCATTCCTACTCTCTTATCATATTGATTTTCTTTTCGTAATGATGTCTTCAACCTCTTGTTTTATTATCCAACCTCAACTGCAAATAAATATGTGAATGTAATGAGAGTGTGAATAACTTAATATTATGGTTGAGAAAAGTATAATTTCTTTTTTTTGGTTTAAATTAAGAGTTCAACCTAAAATCATGGAATTGTATAATAATTTAAAACTCGGGTGTTACTTTTTATTATGGTTTATTACTATAAATACACCACTCTTATATTATGATTTGGTATGGGCTTTTACACAACAATGATCCATTTATGTCAAAAACAAAGAGTTATTTTTGCTATGGGATTTTACACAACCAGTTTCACAACAATATGTTATGTAAAAAAAATAGCCCTTTTGGTAAATTCTACAAATCCATTCTGTAAAAAAGAATAGAGCCCTAGTGTAACTCCTGTAGAAGAATTCTAAAAATAAAAAAAAATAACTTTTACCTACGCTGTATTTTTCTATAATTAGGGAGTTTCCTGCAATGGAGTGTTAGGGATTCATGACTTGTTACAGAGATCTTTTTACAGGGTACTAGGTCTTCTATTTTTGGGTTGTTGAAGATTTCAAATGATTTCCTTAAATTTTCAATTGAGGATCTTCTTTTTTACCCGAAAGCTCACAGAATAAGATCATTATGCCCTTTTAATAACTAAGAGTCCATCATGGGCTCTTCTTATGGCTCCTAGATTCAAGAGTGGGAGCTAAATATTTTTTAAAGAACATGCACGTTGCACGTATATGGGTTTAATAACATATAATTTCATATATAATGAAAGTTGCAACACCACTTTAATGAATCCACTTTCTCAAGGATGGTTTAAATAACGGATAATTTCATATATAATGAAATTTGAAAGACCACTTTAATGAATTCACTTTCTTAGGGATGGTTTAGTATTGGACTACCCCTTCCTCTTGTGGCCCTCCTTTCTTTCCATCCTATTGTCAGGTTCGAGTAGTTTCCCTTGAACCAGCTGAGTGGGTGGCTACGATAGTCAGGTCTCGGTTTTCTATTTTTTTATTTTTTTTTTCTTTAGAAGTTAAGTCTAATTTGAATTAGGTGTGGTTTATTTTAGAGCCAAGTAGAAATTAGTAGTGTTTAATCAAATTTGTAGCTACATACTCAGAATGCTTTCGTTTCACCAATTTTCAAAATGATCTAAATGAGATGCAAGTTCTATTTTCACCATCAAAGACAAAAGCAAGTTCCCCTTCATCATCCAAATTTCCTGTGGATATGAAATTCATATCGAAATCCATCACTTGTAGTAGTCCAAATCCACAATAATGTATTTATGGCCATCCACGGAAGCAAGATGAAAGTCCATAAAAGAAAAACCCCATTTTGCAAAAGGGCAACTTACCCATCAGTTTTAGTTATTATTGCTTAGTGAGCATCCGGACCTATTATAGTATTTCAGTGTAAATCAGAAATATTTTTATATTTACCCAAAAAACTCATAGAATAAGATCATTAGTTCACTATAAATCAGAAATATTTTTATATTTACCTAATTCATGCATTTGTTTTTAGAAGTTCATTTTACCTATGGAATTGAGAACTCATGGGTGAGAACTCGTCCATTGAATGGGTCATGCGTGACATGTAATAATCACTTTCGTAAGCATACAATTTCCAAAAGAAAAGCTACTTATTATAGAAATCTATACATGGTATGAGAATATATGTTTTTTAACATGGTTTTAAGCATGTTGTATATTTATTTTTCCATTTTATTTTCTTTTACAGTAAAGCCAAATGATTTCGATATAAAATACAAAATATACAATTTAGATTTAATTTTATTTTATTTTTATTTTTAAAATATCCATAGTTCCTAAGGGCTTGAATCTAGCTTTGATACCATATGTGAGGATCAAACCTAGGTATTTTAACTAAACCTATAATTTATCATTTAATTAAACACAATAAAAAGGAAAATAGTCTATTTCTATCTCAGCATTTATTTGATGATAATATACAATTAAAATTTATTTACAACATATTAAACAAGTAATAATTTTCATTTGCAGTAAATTTATATAAGTAATCAACAATCGGGGAATACCTGTATGAATAGCTTGGTTGAGATGCTCCTGATTTTGTTGAGACGCTCCTTCTGGGCTACCCGACTAGATTTACCTCCCAACCAACTAGGATTGATTTCCTAGCCCAGGGAACCTCCACATGCTCCCTAGCCCTCCAAGCCCAAGTCCAACCAGCTGTAGTGTGTCCAAGTTGGAATCAACACCTTCCAACTCCAAATAATACCAAGAATCCTTCCCAATGCCAAACAAGACCAAGGATCCTCCTCGATGCCAAACAAGACCAAAAATCCTCCTCAATGCCAAACAAGACCAAAAATCCTCCCCAATGCCACAACAAGACCAAAATCCTCTACAATGCCAAACAAGACCAAAATCCTCCCCTTCCCTCTCATCCTCCTTCCCTTTTATATATTTTCCTATCATCCACTTCAACTACTTTCCATTAATTTCATGACTACCCCTCATCCTTCTCGTTTATTAACATTGACTTTCCTACCATATATAGATATTCTATTAAAAAATAAATGGGATAAGACCAAAATGTAAATTGAGATGACATATTGGATGTACAAAATCTAGATATTTGATTTTAGAATTAAATGAGGGAAGGCCATACCTTATGTACAAGTTAAATTGAGATGACATATTGGGTGTAAAAAATGTAGATATTTGACTTTAGAATTAAATGAGGAAAGACCATACCTCATCTAAGATTTTATTTGAGAAGACATGTTAGAAATGAAATAAACAATAAAGGTCATACCAGTAAAAATGAAATAAAATTACAATTTCACAAGTGTAGATATTACTAAAAAATTATAAGTCATTATTTACATATTAATTAAAATCTAATCCAAAATTTGCCTTATGGGATCAAGTGGGGCATTACATCGAATACACCAAACCATAAAACTTGCGACATGCTCTGTGGCACAAAGCCGACACGTAGCTGTTCCTTGTCGCATCGCATCCTTCCTCCTATTCGCATCACATCGCATTCCTTTTAACATTTCATGCGAGCACTTCAACGGTATCCACTATATCTTGTGAAGTGCGAAGTCACAATCCATCATCAATCGTTTATCTGCTGTATGATCCAATGACTCGCACAACTTCCCCTTCGTGCCACTTCGCATCACGAGTTAAAATATTTAACTTGCGAAAAATCTTAACTCCTAAACTCTTCGATCACTGATGGGAAACTACGCCCTGTTGATACACATCTGCTCTTCCTAAACTCACCTTAACCATCCATATTTCATCTTTAGATTTGCGATTTAATTGCAACCGTCCTTCTCATGACTCTTCTTGCCTCTTCTTCCTGCATTGATCTCCTATTATTTGTTTGAAATTTCCTCTTTATTTATTTCCACTTCTGCAACACTTTTTTCTCCACGCCACTCCTCTGCTATTCCTTCTGACTTTTTTTGAAATATTTCATCTTCTCACTCGGTCTTGCTACGCCTACAATCCGATTAGATTTCCTCATCTCTCATCCCAACTTTGCCTGTGCGAATTTCATAGGAACTGCTTCCTCATGCTCAATCTATCTATGCATTAACAAAAATGAAATATTCATATAAGGTAGCACATGAATGCAATACTTAACTTCGACAGGGAAATAAAATCCACAGGTTGAAACAGAGAGCCCGATCATAGTAAAAAACACTTGGAATTTATTTATAAAGGAAATACAAAGAACTGAGCCCTCGGATGGTTGGTTTTTACATTTTGTTCCTACTCTTATTTCAACCCTCTCTCACACCTATTTCCCTCTTTTTCTCTCTTTCTTTCTATAGAAGGAAGAACCCCAAAATGGTGGATTTGGTTTTGTTTTATGCCTTTCCCCAAAATCCCCATATGGTTGAGAAAATTTTATTCAGTTTTAGAACATTTTATTCAACTAAATGTCTAACTAATCCTAATATAACAATTCTTTTAACCTACAGATGACAATGGCTATGTTAGCCCAAACTAACTTTTAAATAAAATACTTTAAAATAAAGTCTTCAATTTATTAGGACTACTAGTCCTCTTCCCATGCCACAACATGTGACCAGCTTGTCACATTGCTTACTCTGCCTTAATTCTCCTGCATCATTCCCCCTCTCCCATACCCTATTTGGAATTTACAACGACAAGCTAGAAGGTTGTTTATATGAATCAGGCTGTGCTGGCACGATCTTAGCGAGAATAGTCATCATCCTTCTTCTCTACGATGACGATATTGTTCTTATGGAAAGGTGACCATTTGATATTGATAAGAAACTAAGACTTCTTAAGGATTTCTGCTCTACCATGGGTATGATTGTTAACACTGACAAAACAAAAGTTATGATTATCAAATCTAAGAAGGACACTTACACTAATTTTGTATGACAATAGCGACTTGGAAGAAGTGTCTTCTTACAAGTACCTAGGAATTGATATTCATCACAAGTTCAACTGGAACTATAACATTGATAAAATGATTAATGGAGGGTGGAAAGCTTATTTTGGTCTTGAAAATAATTGTAAAGCAACAAACCTTGTGATGTGGGATAAGAAGGAGCTCCTCTTTGAAACTTTAGTCACTCTTGTTATCTTGTATGGATGTGAGGTTTGGGGTTGCAACATCTGTAGAGAATCTTGGATAAATATTGAGCAAATCCAGAAGCGTTTTATAACGTATAACCCCAAAATTAAAAACAATAAACCTTATCCTATTCTCCTTATAGAAGTGGGTCTTTTCCCTATCGAGAGCCTAGCTATGACAAGGCTCCTGTTGTACAAGCACACAATCAGTAACATGGGAGACTTTAGACTTCCTAAGCTAGCTTTAAATTCCAACCAAACCCACCTAAGGCTCAAACGAGGTTGGTATAAAGATACCAGGGCTTGGTTAAACCATTGGGAGATCGACAAAAATGTTGCATTGCCAAATATTAATAACATTAAAAATATTGTTACTTCTAATTTTAAGGAGAAAATGTGGTGTGAGAAATATTTAGGTACTACAAGAAAATTAAGATATTTTAAGGAGATCATCAACCCTACTCTAGAAGATCAAAAGTATCTCTCTATTTTAACTAGCTCAAAGAAAAACATTAATATAGCCAATATAAGAACAAACCCTGATGAGATCTAGAGTGAAACAGGTCGTTGAGAAGTTCCTAAAACACCCTGGGTGGAAAGGATCTGCCATCTCTATGAGAATATAAACATTGAGGATGAAAATCACTTCCTCTTACAGTGCCCTATGTACACCCACCTTAGATCTCAGTTTCATAATATTTGTTGCAATATCGACCTTACTAGCCTTTTAACATCTCAAATTATAGTGAGCTAGGGACGCTTCTCTCCAAGCTCGTTGAGCATAGGAGTACAATTTTAAAACAAACTAAATAATTCGTTTCTTTAGGTCCGATAGACTAGAGTTTGGTCTCAGTGGACGTTAACCATCATCACCATCATCATCATCAATTAATATTATTTAATTATTAATTAATATTAATTATTATTATTATTATTAGTTAATTAATTTTATAAATTATTATAATTATTGTAATTATAATTATTTAATTAATAATAATTAATTATAGTTAATAATAATTACTATGATAATAAAAATAATATCAATTATTAATGTGGTTGTGCATGTGATTGGTATATGCCTATCGGTGTATATCAACCACAGTTCTTAATATTGTTATTATTATTTACTTTTTAATTATTATTATTATTATTTATTAAAAATAATAATAATATTTTTATAATAATAAAAATATTTTATTAATATTTGTTTATAATAATAATATTTTTATTGTAATAGTTTTTTTTAAATATTACTTTTTATTATTATATATTTATCAATGCCTTGTGTGGTAGATACAAATGAAGCCTTTGGCATATATCAACCACATTTAATTAATTAAATGTGGTTGTGCTAGTTATAATAAATTTATGAAAAATATTAAGGTAAATAAAAATCAAACAATTAAAATAATTCTTGAGGTTAGACTAAGTATCATTCTTGTACTAGAATGCTTATTTAATGATTTTAATAAAAAAATATAACTAGCAATTGCACCAGATATTGCAAAGGAAACATCGTAAGTCAATAACATAACATGGAATTTGCATTAAGAAAAAAGTTGTGTTTCGATAACATAATATAGAATTTTCATTAATAATAAAATTGTGTTTTGCATTCAAGACGAGGTTTTACTGGTCATTAATAAAATATGTATTAGAAACAATAACACCTCGATCACATGATTTTGTCTGTTATTTTCTTGCAAATGTGAAACTTCTTCTTATTTTTCCTTGTAGAAACTTGTTAAATGCCATACTTCCCATAAATTTAATCCTCGGAACACGTGAGTGAGATATAGGGTTTTTGCAAGTGCATAAGATGGCTTTGTAAATGTGGGGAAAAGGCAGATTGGGGCTGGAGAAATTGGAGAAAAGGCCAACATTTGAGGTCTAAAATCATCGAGTAACTTATCATTTTTCAGTTCTTCGTTATAATTCCCTCATCTATAGATTCAATGGGTTTTTTCATTGTACAATTTGAATCATAGAAATACAACTTAAGGTTAGGTTTTTTATAAATTAATGGGTCAACATTGATATTCACACTCATCCTATAATTATAGAATTTATGATGGAATTTTTTGAATCTCAAGGCTACAAATGTGTCTTGGAAATGATTTGGATTGAATACTCAATCCTATGTTACACCATCCAAAACCATCATAGGAATACAACTTAGGTTGGTTTTGTATAAATTAATGGGTCAACATTGATATTCACACTCATCCCATAATTATAGAATTTATGATGGAAATTTTTTAACCTCAAGGCTACAAATGTGTCTTGGAAATTATTTGAATTGAATACTCAATCCTATGTTACACCATCCCAAACCATCATAGGAATACAACTTGAGGTTGTTTTTGTATAAATTAGTGGGCCAACATTGATTTTCACACCCATCCCATAATTATACAATTTATGATGGAAATTTTTGAATCTCAAGGCTGCAAATGTGTCTTGGAAATGATTTGGGATTGAATACTCAATCATATGTTATACCATCCCAAACCATCATAGGAATACAACTTGAGGTTGGTTTTGTATTGATATTGACACCATCCCATAATTATACAATTTATGATGGAATTTTTTGAATCTCAAGGCTACAAATGTGTCTTGGAAATTTGAATTGAATACTCAATCCTATGTTTCTCCATCGCAATTCCTCTTAAGGGTGTTATGAAGAACAAAAGTATTGGTATAAAAGAAAGTGAATGTCATTTTAATATGGAGACATTTTTGGAAATAGATATTTTTCTTTATGTTATGGTTTATTTTCTTAACTCCAAGCTTGGTTTAGTATTAGAATTAGTTAGGATTATGCTTACTTTAGTATATCTTGGATTGGGTTTGCTGAGGAAGTTGAGAGATTCTCTCAACTTCTCTCTCTAAGATTAGAATTAGTTCAACTATATATTTGATGTATCTGATTATTGCAATATATAGAAAATAATTATTTGTGTGTGTATCTCTGCTCTCTTCAATTTTTAATTTGGTATCAGAGCCTAATTGGGCTTAATCCCTCACGGGAGTGCCCAAGAAAATGAAAGAATTTGAGAGAGAATTTCTGTACATAAGTAGATTAGATAGGTATTATTGTGCATTTGCAGATGGCATATACTGACAGGGTGTAGAGTGGCAGTGGCAGGTTAGCATACAGCATTTACGGATTATGGACAGCGCTGGTGCATTGCATGTGAAACACTCCAACAAAAATAACAGCAGCAATTAAAAAAAAAAACAGTGAACAATCTTTGTCATGTCGAGTAGTCGTTGAGTCCTCGGTTACGCATGCCGAGCATACATTTTTTTTGTCCAGTTCAACGTTAACACTGAAATCAGAGAACATCGGTTCAGATCCGGAGAGAACCGAGCCCAAATCTTCTGACATTTTTGTTATGCAGATCTTGTGTCCTAGTAGCCATATCATTGTTTTTCCTACGCATTCACTGTTGAAATACGCCGTTGGAGATTCTAGATATATCACTGCATTTTATTCCCTTCTCAAACAGTCTCGAGGTCATTGCTGTTGACTCTTTATGCATATCATTAATATTGACTATGCCCCTGCCAAACCGCAGATCCTTTGTATACTTTGCTTCTTTGCTTCACGCTGCACTTTCCATACTCTTTGGCAATTCCTATGGCGATACGGGAAATAACGATTACATTCCAATTTTCCTCCTTATGGCCGAGACTTCATCAACCAAAGTTTGTGTGTGCCAAAAGACTGTATCTTTAGTTTCTGCGTCTCTATTGGGCACTTTATTCTTATTGGTGATATCGCTGCTTCAGACAAGGAACATTTGGCTAATGCAGAGGCTCGGAATGTGTCAGTGCCCGCAGTTTTGAAATTGCGCTGAAGGCAGTGCAGTGTTATTAAATGTAGTGCACATCGTTTAGGGTTAGAGTTATGTTTTGAGTGGTGTAAGTATGTGAAGTGAAGTTTGCAGTGAATTTGTTACTTAGAGTTCTCGTTGGTGGTTTGTTGTTTGTTTTAGCGCAGTGCATTCTCTGCAGATCCTAGTTGGCATGCTGGAATATTTAGTGCAATCTTGGGGGGATTGAGCCAACAAAATAAAGCTGCAATATTCACTAATTTAGCAGCCAAAAACGCAGTGAAAGTCGTTGTCTATTTTATTAATTATTTGAATGATGTTTGGATAATTTCGTAAAGTTTGTTGTTGTGATATTTGTGGAGTACAGAACCAACTATGAACAATTAGAATTATTTAAATTAGTCGTTCTTGACGTTCTACAGGGACGAGAGAACAATTGTCTAATTTGACTGTGTGAATTTGTTATATGCTGATATTGTTGTGCTACGGGCCAAGAGCATCAGTTACAGGTTACAGTATGAGATCCATTTGTGTGAAGTAGGTCAAGTTTTTAGACTAGCTCTTGAACACATTCAGTATTCAGACCATTTGCCTAGCCACTGATGGATAGCCGAAAGCGAAATATCCGACAGATGGTGATTGGTCCATAGGATGGTTCATCACTTGTCAGCTCTTATCGCGGAAGCCCCGACGAGCCGAGTTGTCAATATTGTTGATCTTGCAAAGTTCATTATTGTTGGTCAGAAACAAATGTATTTTAAATGGGTTGAATGGTAGCTCGAAAATGGTGGAGAAAAGAGCGTTTTCTATGAGATCTCAGAGTGGGTACAAATGTTAATGAAGACCAGATCAGACAAAGAGACGAAAGTTCAAAGTGTTGTAATTGTGATTAATTATTATATGTTTTGTAAAGTAAGCATTAAGGGAGGGTATTAGAATTAGTTAGGATTATTCTTACTTTAGTATATCTTGGATTGGGTTTGTTGAGGAAGTTGAGAGATTCTCTCAACTTCTCTCTCTAAGATTAGAATTAGTTCAACTATATATTTGATGTATCTGATTATTGCAATATATAGAAAATAATTATTTGTGTGTGTATCTCTGCTCTCTTCAATTTTTAATATTTAGCCTTTCTCTATATACATAAGAAAAAAATACAAAGTAAAATAAAAAATTTAAGTTATAGTTTTATATTTTATAATTACAAAATTTAGTTTCTTATTAAAATATTTCACACATTTATTTATTCAAATAAATTCTATTGTGAATATTTTTTCTCCTATTATTTGATTATAATATTTTTTATTAATAAAGAACCTAATGCCAAATTGAAATATCACTTAAGTGAGAACTGTTATAATATATCAAAGTGGTTTTTTTTTTCTTAAAAAAAATTATACAAATTCACTTTAGTTGATAATTGAAACACTTTTAAAGAAAATTCAATTTATTTAAATTATTTGTTTTATATGTGGTTCAATTTCCATTACCTATTTTGTCCAAACCTCATGGGAAGCTATTGAACATGGGCGAAAAATTTAGGTAAATAAATATTCACATGAGATAAGTTGGACAAACAAAAAAATTGTAATCCTAAAATTCTCTTATATCATCATCTTTTTAAATATATATTGGATTTCCATTTATTAAAAACAAAAGGCAATATCAAGAACCTCATAAAGTTATAAAAAGTAACTAACATGAATTATAAAAATAAAAAACTCCTAGTCACAACATAAAACTGTTAATTTTAGTTGAATCATTAAAAAAATAAAAAGTGATAATAACTCTATAGGTTATATCATTAAAAAAATTCATTTAAATTCCTACAAATTTACAATTTTTCACAATCAAATTTGGACAAATTTACAATTATTTATAAATGTATGAAACAATAAACAAATTATAAAACACAAATATAAAATATGATAATTTAGAAAATGGAGAATTAAAAATACCCATTCACAATATTTTAGAAATTTACATAAAATCTAGTTAAAATATCTTATTTTCAAAATATTTATATTTTAATCAAGTCATTATTATCTTATTTTTTAAAACTTTATATTTAAATTTTATATTTAATAATTATTTTTACTAAAATAATATTTATTACTTCTAAACAATAAAATGTGATTCATGTTAGTAAAACATTATATAATAATTACTAAAACAAATGTTCGGAATAAAACCGAACACTAATCAAAATAACTACTCAAAAATGAACATTACAATATTTTAGAAATTTACATAAAATCTAGTTAAAATATTTTAATTTCAAAATATGTATATTATAATCAAGCCATTATTATCTTATTTTTTAAAACATTATATTTAAATTTTATATTTAATAATTATTTTTACTAAAATAATATTTATTACTTTTAAATAATAAAATGTGATTCTTATTAGTAAAACATTATATAATAATTACTAAAAAAAAATGTTCTGAATAAAACCAAGCACTAATCAAAATAACTATTCAAGAATGAGCATTAAGTAAAGTGATAGTAACTCTATAGGTTATATCATTAAAAAAAATCTATTAAATTTCTACAAATTTACAATTTTTCACAATCAAATTTGGACAAATTTACAATTATTTATAAATGTATGAAACAATGAACAAATTAGAAAACACAAATATAAAATATGATACTTTAGAAAATGGAGAATTAAAAATACCCATTCACAATATTTTAGAAATTTACATAAAATCTAGTTAAAATAACTTAATTTAAAAATATTTATATTTTAATCAAGTCATTATTATCTTATTTTTTAAAACATTATATTTAAATTTTATATTTAATAATTATTTTTACTAAAATAATATTTATTACTTTTAAACAATAAAGTGTGATTCTTATTAGTAAAACATTATATAATAATTACTAAAACAAAATGTTCTGAATAAAACCAAACAGTAATCAAAATAACTACTCAAGAATGAACATTACAATATTTTAGAAATTTAAATAAAATCTTGTTAAAATATCTTAATTTCAAAATATTTATATTATAATCAAGTCATTATTA